>JAMFLL010000293.1:0-46216 GCA_027475725.1 Pythium rhizo-oryzae
GCGCAAGGGCTGCACGCGCGGCGCGCAGAGCAAGGGCCTGTGCGTGGCCCACGGCGGCGGGCGCATCTGCAAGGCCAAGGGCTGCTCCAACATCCAGCGTAGCATGGGGCTCTGCATCCGCCACGGCGGTGGCAAGCGGTGTTCCGTGCCCGGGTGCCAGAAGGGCGTGGTGCGGCAAGACCTGTGCACGGCCCACGGCGGCAAGCGCAAGTGCAAGGTCGAGGACTGCAACAAACACGTCAAGAAGAAGGGCCTCTGCCGCTCCCACGCCAACTCAGTGCTGGGCGCGTCCGCTGTGGCCTCTCCCCGAGGTGGTATGTCCCCTGAGTACTCGAGCTAGACAAACCCCAAACAACCAACATGGTGTGACGTCATGTGAGACGCAACTGTACGATACATGCTCAAAGCTCTCCATGTGCATTCCGTCCGTCCGACACGATCCATATGCGTCGATGGGCGGGTGGAGGACCCACACGACCAATAGCAGTAGCAGCAGTAGTGAGTAGCAACACCGTAGCAGTGGTAATTAGTATAAATCACGCAGGTCGTTTTAGCCTGCTTCCTCTTTTCCCGCATGCGCCTTCACTGACTTGTCGAGCGGACGCTTTGAGCTCGTGGCATCATCGAGTCGCTCGCTGAATCCCATGGAATGGAATGACCCCGCAGAGTCGGTCAGCAGACTTGAGGCCAGCCAGCAGTACGTAAGTGCATGGATGACGCTTGTACTTGGCACTTTTCCAAAAGCACTGGATGCAACGCGTGGGTATGGACCATACCCAGACCATAGCCAGCCAAGTGCACCATACTATGGTGCACTTGGCTGGCTGCGTTCGCGCGGTCTCTGGCGTGACGTGAAATGGCATTGGCCCCGCGCGTGCGTCCGTGGCATCCAGCGAGAGGAGACGGAGTCGGCATGTCGCGTAGAAAGACGGACTCCGCGAAAGAACGTCTCGCAAAGTCATGATCGTGACGCGAGCACCGTCACGAGTATCCAGCGTGCCACGGTGGGCAACTGTCGTGCGCTGGTGGCATCTCGGCGGGCTCCGGGGTCAGTCAGCCCAAGATTCGTGTGCTGTCTCTCGGTAGTACGGTGCGGATGAGTGAGTGAGGACGCAGATCTCTGCCGAAAACGCCGTTGATGGTCCAGCAACATGGGGGATCACGCCGCGGACTGAAGGCTGCTGCCGGTGCTCTGTCGATGCGGTCCACGCAAGTGGTGATAACCTCACCAGCGTTTGGTGAGACGCTCGCTTCGTTCGTATGCGCAATCTGGGGAACTCGAATCTTGGTCTCCGCTCGATATTAAGTCTCGTTTGACATGAATCGACTCCGTTCCACGGTGCCGCCAGTCACAGGAGCCGGAGGCCACCAACGCTTGATGCCCAAAGCAGGTCGAGGGGGTCGGGGTTGACCTGGCACGGGCGCTCTTCGCTACTGCGATTCGACCGATATGTACGCGTGACGGGAAGACCATAGTCGCCACCGTGTGGGAAGCGGGTCGGCGCCATGCGGAGACACACTCATCAGGACCCACTCGCACACACACGCACACACGCGTGCGCGAGGTAGAAGAGAGCGCGGTGGGGCGCACTACCGTCATCATACTCGGTCACGGAGCTGCTCGCCTGGCCTGACGGCGAAGGCCATCTGGTCGAAAACTCACTGCTGAAGCCCGCGGCACCTGGTCGTCTCAGTGTTCGAACAAAGAGTTCGTCACGACAAGCGTCTGTGCTGGACGTCTTCGTTCCTCACGACGTGGTAGAATGCACTGCCCAAGGGGCTTTGGAGCGCCGTATCACCACTGCGCACTCCGACGTGTGCGCGGGACGGGAAAGCTGGTCCATGCGGGCGAATCGTGGGGGTGATCTGTTGGATGCCGGCGCGATACGAGCTGGACACGTCTGTACGGTGACGCTGTAGGCCGCGTGATGCTGGGGATCCACTGGCGGCACTTCCACGGATGCTTGCCGCCCATGCGGTTCAGCACACCGTCCTGGCGTGCCTCGCTTTCTTTTCCTCGTCTCAAATGTGAGCGACCGTGGTGCCGTTCTGGTTCAGCAGTGGAGGTGGCTGTGGGCGCTGGCGGCCAAGTCGCTGATGATCTGCAGTAGCGACAGTCGAAAAACTATGCGGCGCGTCTCCTGAACATCCCGAACGCTTATGGTCTTGACGGCGATACTGATGCCGACGCCGAAGCTGATCACGACGGCATGACATCTCCCCAGCGCGCTAGCACGCAGCACGCAAAGCGCACGGGAGAGCCACACAGCGCGCGTCGCCGCTCCTCGCCAGTCACGACTTACATTCTCTTGGTGGTGTGCGACGCTCCATTTCGACGGCGAGTACCCTTTTCGCGCCGGTTGCTCCCCTCACAGAGTCGCGTGGGAGAGACTTGGGCTGGTTGCCGAAGGAGAACAGGAGGCGACAATGGGGCGGCCGGGAAGGAAGACCACAACACTGAGGAGATGAGGGAGCTGCATGAAGATCCAGAGCGACGGCGAGTCGCGGATGGCGCGTCTCCTGGGCCGAGAGGAGCGAGAGGAAGGAGCCGTGGGGATGCCGTTACGGGACGGTGTCGGCTGCTGGGCCATTGCTTTCCACAGGTTCCCCCTCAACTGTGCAGCACAGTCTGTGCTGACGTCAGTCCACAACCTCTATAAACAAGTATCCTAAATAATCGGAAAACGTAAGCATTTTGGTGGTACAGAACATAGTAGAAATTTATGAAACATGCGGGGCTCTCGTTTCAAGGCCGCGTGGGAATCGGGAGGAGAGAGCGGCGCTACGCGTCGGCTCAGTGCATTTGCTGCATCTCCTGCTGCTGCAGCGACACGGCCTCTCGAAAGATGAACCGCTGGAGCTCCTCCTTGGGCATCTCGACGCCGAGGTCCAGCGATTCGCGCTCAAAGTCAAAGTTGAACGCCTCGGAACACACGGGCTCGTCGGCCTGTACAGAGGAGAAGACACACACCAGTAGTTAGTGGTAGGACTCGATCGTGACTCTGCAAAAGCGCCAAACGCACCGGGTTGTGGAGCTGCGCGAGGTACGGGTGCGCGAGCGCCTGCGACACCGTGATGCGCTCCTCCGGGTTGAACTTGAGCGACTTGGCCAACAGGTCCACGGCCAGCGGGTTCGCGTCCGGGAAGAACTCACTCAGCGGTCGCTACAAGTCCGTAATGTGAGACCCCGAGGATTACACAGGACATCACATCCCAAGCCTTACCTTGGGGTAGTAACCGTGCTGCAAGATGGCCTTCTTGGCGGCCTCGTGGGGCACAAAGCTCATCTCCTCGGGCGTCGGCGAGCCCAACACGCGGATGATCATGTGCAGCTGGTCGGATGGATCGCGGCCCGTGAAGAACGGGCGCCGACGCAGCATCTCGGCGAAGATGCACCCGATGGCCCACATGTCCACTGCGTCGTTGTAGTTGGGGCAGTCCGCGAGCAGCTCCGGCGCGCGGTACCAGCGCGTGACGACGTACTCGGTTAGGTCCTCGTTGTGGGCCGTCTCGACGCCACGCGCGAGCCCAAAGTCACAGATCGTGAGGTCGCAGTTCGAGTTCACGAGCAGGTTGGACGGCTTGAGGTCGCGGTGGAGCACGTTCGCCGAGTGCACAAACTTCATGCCGCGCAGGATCTGGTAGAGAAAGTACTGGAAGTGCGCGTCCGAGAGCGGCTGCGAGGAGCTGATGATGCGCTCGAGGTCGCTCTCCATGAGGTCCGTGACGATGTAGATGTCAGAAAAGTCCATGACGTTGGGCGGGATCAGGATGACGTCCAGGATCTGTTCACAGCAGGGGGAGAACACCACAGCCAGCTCAGCATCTGGTATGGGTTCTAGTACTCCAGCTGCCACGCACGTTGATGATGTTCTCGTGGACGCCGAGGTGGCGCAGCAGTTTCATCTCGCGCAGGATGCGCTTGGCGTCCGTGAGGTCGTCGAAGACGTCGGTGATCTTCTTGATCGCGACCTTGCGCCCGCGCAGCTATTCTCCCGCACACGCACGAGGTGTCGCGGAAGCGACGTCAGTGGTGACGCTTCGTGAGCAATAGACAAGCAAGGGGAGGGAGACGCACCGTGTCTTCCGCGGAGCACACGATGCCGTAGGAGCCACCGCCCACGGGCCGCAGGTTCACGTAGTGGGAGCGCACTTCAAACACATCGCGCGACACCGTCACGCAGTGGTAGTCCGGCCCGTAGCGCGAGCGCTCGATCGACATGGCGGCGACGGGGGAGGGCGGCGGGAGCAGGCCACGCGACTCAACTCGATGCGGTTGCGACTCGCGACGCCGGAACAAGACGCCTGTGGAGCAGCGGGGAAAGCGGCTGCGCGCGGCGACAAGTCTCTTTTGTCGCTCGCTGCGTCCGTAGAGATCGCGAGAAAGCTGGGCGCGCCGGTCGGGAGCGGGAACGCGCCCCGCCAAGTTGGTCAGCGGCCACGTTGCTTCCTTCTTTATTTTGTTCCCGAGCCAAAGCGCCGTTTCCGGGGAAGATACATTTTCACTGTACTGTCGGGGACAGAACAAAATTAGTTATTTTGATTGGTTGAAAATAGGCATACATGCCGTTGATTGGTCCTAATTAGTGCATGTTGAAGCGCTCTTCGAGATGGGAGATCAATGCACTGCGAGGACGTGGATTTTATATGGTGCGATCCTCGTCTCGTTCTCTCTGTGTCGTCGGGTCCTCTCTTGCTATCTTACCACTGTCGTCCGTTTTGAGGCATGCCCATGCCAGGCCGCGGCGGCTGCTGCTGTTGCGGTTGGCCGCCCATGCCCTGCCAGTTGAGACCCTGGAAGCTGTTGCCCTGCGCGGGCTGGCCTTGGCCCGGGTTCATGCCCATGTGCTGCCCCATCTGGCTGATACCCATGCCCATGTTGCCACCCTGGCGGGGGTTCATCGGCGAACCCACGCCACCCGGGCCGCCCATCGGGTTGAAGCCGCCGCCCTGGTAACCACCCGGACCAGCCGGCCCTCGCGCCATGTTCATCGGCGGCGGCGCGTTCGGCCGACCCATGGGGTTGTTGTTGGCCGGGCCGAGGAAAAGGTTGAACGGGTCGCCGCCCGAAGCCGGTGGCTATGACATCAACGAGTAGCATCACATAACGGTGAGCACGCGAGTGGCAGAAGCATGACGAAAAAACGAGGACGGGAATCGTACCGCGGCCGCCGGGGCTGGCGTCGGAGGAGCTGACGTGCGAGGTGACGTCGCAGGGATCGGGTCGGATAGCTGTCGATATACACGAGACGTGGTTAGAATGGCCACCCCAATCCTTCTCCCAAGTGCCGAAAACAACTTACCAGGCCAACGAGGTCGTCGTTGAAGGCCTTGGCAGGGGCGGCCGGCTCAGGCGCCTTGGCTGTCGCGGCATAGACACACGTGGCTGTCAGCGCGGAGAAGCCCATATGCACAGCATACAATGTAGACGCACCAGCAGGCGGCGGCGACGTCTCAATGAGGTCGGGTGCCGGCTTGGCCGCCTTGGGCGTCTGCGCCGCCGGCGACTCCACGCGCTCGGGCGGCCGCGTCGTGCTCACGCGCTGCACGCGCGCGATCTTGCTCACGACGAGTCCGTTGTAGTCAGGCACAGGGTCCGCGTCGTTCGTGACATCGAGCCACACTACACATCACAAAATATCATCGGCGCATCGGTCAGGCGCTGCTTCGTCGTAAATGACGGCTGGGGACCACATTGCCTCACCATACGTGCCCTCAAACGCCGTCTTGAAGCGGAAATGGAAGTCCCCCGGGAGCGGGAAGCACTGTTCATTAGTTGATGCAAGCGCCGAGTCAGCACATGCCACCTTTCCACAGCGAGCACGACGGCGCGCGCGCGCACCTTCTTGACGTGCTGGAGCTTGAGCTGCTCCACGCGCGGCAGCGGCACGACGTTCATGTGGTCGGACGAGTCGCCGTCCTCCGGGATGAAGTAGTTGAGCATGCCCTCCATGGTGCCTGGGCGTTCGTGGCGAGTGGCGCGCGTCCGGCGGTCCGTCACACAGGCGCGAAACGCGGCGTCGCCCCCCAGTTCTGCGTCGGGCCGACAAAAGAGCTGCTCGCGAGAAATACTCCCCGGAAAGTGTGAAACGAAAACAGTACTGTATTCCCTCTGCAGTGGCATACTACATAAGAAGGGTTCTGTTGTAGGACAGGTGTTGTATGCGCTAACCCAGGGGAAATGAAGTTGCCGGGGCGGAAACGCGGCATTTTTTGACTGGGACCGACAACAGGGACGATGAGCGACATGCCGGCGGCGATGGAGGTGGAGGGCGAGGCGACGGCGCCGCCGGCCCCCAAGGTCGCCAAGACCACGCGCGTGGTCACCGCGTCCGGCGTGCACGAGATGGCGGCCGTGGCGGCGAGCGGCGACGACCACGACCACGACCACGACCACGCGGAGCACGGGCACGACCACGACGCGCACGGCCATGAGCACGACCACGAGAGCGAGCAGGAGGAGGAGGAGGAGCGCGCCCCCACCAAGCTCAGCGAGTGCGTCGAGTTCGGGCCGGACGCTGAGGTGCGGTGGCGTGCGATTCAGTGGTCGTGGAAAAGAAGAGCTAACGCAGCGAGTGGTGTCTTGGGGCTCTTTGCTAGGACATTTATTACGTGGGCACGGCCGGCGTCAAGGCGACGCTGCTGGACGGGCTGGACGACATGCCCCGCCTCGAGGTAAGTGGCTTTGTGGGTACGATGCAGCGCGTGTACACGGCTCTGACGTGTTGCCGCTTCCTGGAATGATGATGTAGCGTCTCCACGTGCGCTCGAACCTGCTTGAGTCCATGGACGGGCTCGGGAAGCTGCCGGCGCTGGAGCACCTCGAGCTGTACGACAACCAGATTGGGCGGATCTCGTGCATCGAGTCGCTCGTGAACCTGCGCGTGCTCGACTTGTCGTTCAACGGCATCCGCGCGATCCCGGATCTGTCGCACATGACGCGGCTCGAGGAGCTCTACGTCGCCAACAACAAGCTCACCAAGATCTCGGGCATCAGCAACCTGCGCACGCTCAAGAAGCTGGACCTCGGCGCGAACCGACTCCGCAAGGTTGAGGGCCTGGACCACTTGGAGAACCTCGAGCAGCTCTGGCTCGGAAAGAACAAGATCACCAAGGTCGAGGGCCTCGAGAGCCTCCGCAAACTGCGCATCATCAGCGTCCAGGTAGGAGCGGCATTTGTGAATAGGTGTGATGGGTTGTTTGATGTCACGTGAGGGAATGATCCGCATTTTGGGCAGAGCAACCGACTTCTGGTCATCGAGGGGTTTGAGAACAACACCGAGCTTGAAGAACTGTACCTGAGCCACAACGGCATCGAAAAGATTGAGAATGTGTTCCATTTGGTGGGTGTTGGACCTGCGAATCGCTGGTCATACCTACTGCTGCTTCTAACATTTCTCCCTTTCGCACTCTAGGCGCACTTGACGATCTTTGACGTGGGCGCGAACCGCATTCCGACGCTGCCGACAGATATCCAGCAGTTGACTCTCCTCGAGGACTTGTGGGTCAATGACAACAAGGTTGAGAGCTTTGAGGATGTCGAAAAGCTGGTCCCGCTCGCGAACTTGCGTACGCTGTACCTGGAGCGAAACCCACTGGCGAGCGATTTTGAGTACCGCAAGAAACTTGAGGCTACGCTGCCCGAGCTGGACCAGATCGACGCGGTGCCCACGACGAAGGCGCGCCGACGATGAACATCCTAGAGCCATCCCGTCCACGATCTAGATGGCACTGATTACCCTTGATGCTCGGTAACATGAACCATCAGCATGTGAGTGTCTGCTCATCGATTTCTCCATGATTTGGCTGTTTTGATGTTTTTCACACTGACAGCCGCCGCGTCTTCTCGTCCTCTGCATCCTCGTCGTTCTCACTTTCGCTGTCGTCGCTCTCGTCGTCGCCGTCATTCTCCTCGACCACCGTCAAACGCTTTGGGTCACCGTTGCGCACATACACCTTTGCTGACGGAGGACGAAGCTTACAACTGATGAAGATGCAGATCAGGCACATTTGTTTGACGAAGACAAGCTTCGACGCGCAGTGAAGGCACCGCTGGCCAAGATACCCTCCCTTGTAGATGGGGATGCTAATGACGACCATCCCTCCCAAAAGCGACAGCACAAACGGTAAGATCCAGCCCGTCGGGCGCGGCTGTGGTGTTGGAATGGATCTGACGCGGATGACTTCGTTGAACTTGTTTGGTGGCGTTGCCGTCTCTGTGATCGACAACGAGCAGTTGATGACGCTCGTCCAGAACTTTGTGCCAAAGTCCTGGCTTCGCTCGATGACCCACAACGTCATCTCGTAGCCTTGCAGATACGTTCCTTGCGTGCGATTGGGCATCACGCATTCGATGATCGCCTCATCCTCGAGCGTCTCTCGTCTCGCGAAGCGAAACGTGCGCGATCCCTTGCTCACACTCAGCCGCTGCAGGTCATTCATTGGACACGACAAGTTCCAGGTCTCATCAGCCCCGGTGACGCGAGGGGTGGGCTTTGTGCAGCACTGCAGACAATATTGTTGGTTCCGTTTAAGGGGATCGGTAAACTGGGACGCAAACGCGTAGCTCTTCCGGTGCTTGGAAGTCGTCGCGTTCAAGTCCGTGCATCCGTTGAGCGCGAACCCGGCGAAGCACTGCTCCAGTAGTCGCGTGACCGTGGTCGGCCTGTCGACGAACTGGATCGCCCCGAAGATGCCGGATGTGTGCTGGACAAGGTAAGAGACACGAAAGGATCAGCACCATGGCGAGCGGCCGGTGTAGTTGCGATCTTGTTCTCACCGTCGTGTCGACCCCGTGAACGATACCGACGAGCAGCCATGGAAGGAGCAACGCCAAGACGAGCCGTGGGTGCCCTCGCCAATGGCCAGCTATGCCCGCATCCATCGTGGCGCCTGTGACCAAACCCGAACACTCCAATACCACCTCCGAACATGGTCGCTCCACCAGCTCTGCCGTGGTTATTCCAAGTCGCCCGTAGTGGCGATAATTTTAGTCAGGCAACCCTTGCACTGGCGCAATGGGGATGGTCCACAGACATGAAGACGGATGTGTCTCCACGTCAATCCTCAAAGACCCCGGGTCCGACCGAACATTCAAGAGTATCGAGCCCGCCACTGTGCAAGAAGTGTACATCCATTCATGTTGGTTTACTCACTGACTAAATGACTGTGTTGTCGCAGGACACCCAGTGGTGGGAAGCCCACTCAAAACTTGTTGTCCACGCCACGCTTAGACCGAGCCGGCCGGCACGGTGATGCCCTTGGCCTTGAGGTCCGCGAGCACGGTGCGCGGGTCGACGGCGAGGTTGTCGCAGCCGCCGCAGTGGTGGAGCGCAACGACGAGGTTGTCATCCTGCGAGAGCACCGGCGAGCCCGACGAGCCGCCCTGCGTGTCGGCAAGGTAGCCCACCTGGTTGTTGCCGCAGCCCGTGTTGCTGCGGTTGATGAAGCGAATGGTCGACGCGGCGCCACCGTCAACCGTGTTCACGATGCGCTTGGCCCAGCCAGCCGGGTGCTGCGGGATGTAGATCTTCTCGCTGACCTTGGGGCCGGCGGCGCGGAACTGCAGGTAGCCGTACTTGGCCGGAATCGTCGACGGCAGCTTGAGCAGCGCGTAGTCGATGGTCGCGCTGTTGGTCACGAACGTGGCCGACGTGGCCTCAACCGTGCCCTTGCAGCCGAGCGACGTCGCACACAGGGTCGAGCACGAGGCCGACTCGGCGCCGAACTCAATGTCGACCTGCGCGGCGTCCGCGGCCGAGCCGATGCAGTGCTCGTTGGTGACGAAGTGGCCGCTGCTGCCGAGCAGCCAGCCCGTGCAGAGGCTCGAGCCGCCGATGAGGAGACGCGCGACGGCCTGCGCCTTCGTGTAGGCGGTGGTGCCCGTGAAGCACTTGGCGGGCCTGGTCTGGTCGGCGGCGCCGCAGACAGACTCAAGCGCCGAGCTGAAGCCGCGCACGTAGCCGCCAATCTTGTAGCTCACCTTGGTCGCCGGCGCGGCGGCGTTGAGCGCGTAGTACTCGACGATGGCCGTGGTGCCGCGCACGGGCGACGAGGCGAAGGTACCAAGGTTGCCGCGGCCCTTGCCCGTGTACACGAAGCCGTCCGTGCTGTCAGGGCTGCGCACGATGAGCACGTCGCCCTCCGGCAGGTCCACGTTCTCGAACTTGACGGAGATGTAGCTCGCGCCCGGGTACGTGATGATATGCTCGTTGTTCACGGCGGCGTTGGCCGTGATGTTGAGCGCCTCGGTGGCACCAACCTGGAGAATGCCCTTCTCGTTGTAGAACGGCGCGTTGGGCGCAGCCGAGACGGTGGCAACCGCGACGGCGGCGAGCACGACGAGCTTCTTGAAGGCACCGAGCACCATGCTGGAGGATGAGAGAGATGGAGGGAGGAGGGAAGACTTGGTCGCTGGAGCGCAAATTGCAAAGTGAGAATCGAGAGGCGGCTCGCGCTGCGTTCCGAGAGAGAAGGAAGGACTTCCACGGAGTGCACCCAAGACGGAGGGAGCTGGGAGAGCTCTCCCCGTGTGGGGAATGCTCGCCTCCTGCTCAACAGCCGCTGAGGAGACCTACTAGTAGTACTAACTCTAGACATGCACATCCCGCTCGAGGATACGCCATCCGATCCAGATTGCTCGATCGCCGCCGACTGATAACTGCGTACCAGTAATGCCGAGAAGAAGCCTCACACACTCGGTCAGGCTCCAGCGCGGGGGCCGGCGGGCTCTGGACCGTTATCAGACCCCTCGGCGATCTTTGGCGTCGCCACCTGTCGCGCGCGCTGACTGACGGCGTCCGTCCGTACGAGCCCAACTTCAAAGCCGCACTGTGGGCGGCGGCGACCACAAGTCCTGCGTGGTCGGTCACACAGGAAGGAGCATTTGGAGATCCCTTTGACAGCTGGTTGCTGTATCCATCAGTGCTCAGTCCCACTCTTGGCCTGCCGAACGGGGCTGCATAGCCTCTGATAACGGATACTTGATTGCGCTTGGGAAAGCATGGAAAAGTGAGAAGAGGTGGCAGAGCGACCTGCCAAAACGTATTTTAGGAGCTGCCGGCGGCGCTTGTTCTCTCGTTGAAGCGAATCAGACGTATGAAGCGGGCCTCGACGCGCAGAAAACGAGACTCGCACCTGAATGTGATGGATTCCGACGCGCCCGACGCCCCGCTCATCTTCTTTCTCTCGCCACCTTGTCCTCTCTCGTTGCTGGAAGAATCCGCCAACTGGCCGCGCCGTCCAAAATCGCAGCACATTCTTGGCGTCCGTGGGGCCAGACGTGCGGCGCTGGTGTTACACCACCCCCGTCGAGGTTGTCCTGATTTGGCACATCCGCCACAGGTGACCCGTGCACTTCCCCGAGCCTTGCTCACCGTGGTAACGTTGGCGTCAGCTCAGCGTCATCCGGGCTTGTGAGCTTTTGTGCTGTGGGTGCCCAGCACGGTAGCGCACACGAGAGGTCAGTGACCTCTGTGTGGCGGGCCGGCCGGAGCTCATGGCCCCTTAGTGGGATAAAGACGGGCCACATTTGCGGCCCCTTTTGAACGGAAAGGGCTGCGATGTCCCCTTTCCAGACGATAAGGGCACACACCAGCCCTTTAGAGTTAGCGCGTCCCCTTAAGGAAGCAGTAAACTACGCGAAACTTTCGAGTTGAAGTTGCCGATTTGGTGATGTTGTCCGAATGTGACGTAATTTATTCGACGGTTGCTCGAAGGATGAATCTTTCAACGCGGTTACGATCCGAGTTACGTAGCAGGTTACGGCCTCCTCACAGCCCGTTCAGTCGGAGAAGAACCTGAGTGAGCAGAGAAGACTTCCTAGGCGGCCAGCAGGCAGAGCAATTATGTCGAGCACAGGGCTCGGTTCTGGAAGTGCGCCATCGATGGACACTGATCGAAATCAAACGGAGCAGCGTGACTCGGATGAAGCGTTCATGGCCGCTATGCGGCGGGAGTTCTTGTACGACACAGCGAAGACGTTGACTTTGTCGCGAATGCGCGCTGCGCGAGGGCTAGCGCAGCTCGTGAGTGAGCTGGGTGCGACCGCGGACAAGCTCGACGAGATGCAAAAGGCGATAGACTCGATCCGCAACGCGCATGCCACTCTGCAGGCTTCTCTTGAGGCGTCGGTTGAGGAAGAGCTGGGCCGAGCAGCCCGTGCGATGGCGAGACACCGATTTGACGCTGAAGAACCTGATGTGCTGCTTCCTTTCTCGGCTTGTGTGGATAAGGTCGTGGACATGTTCATGGTGGATTTCCCGGTTGACGTCGAGTGAATAGGCAGGAGAACGAATGACAAGGGAGTCAGGAGTTTAACAAAACAAAAATGCTTATATTTGTTGCTCAAAGCTCTGGTTCTACTTCCCGTTGAATGTCTTGGTGCTGACACGTTAGCTCACCACACTTACACGCAAACCAAAGCTGTGTTCCGTAGAACACAGTGACTTCTTCCCAGGCCTTGATATCGCGAGTGGTGACGACAACGACGGTGTGCCGGCCTCCGTTCCTCACTTCTAGAAACTCCGCCGTCGCGTTGCACGAATGATTCATAAATCTCGTGATGCCACCCATTCGCTCGGCGTCGATGACGATTATGTCCTTCGGGTGCGACTTTGACACGCGCTGGATCTCGTAGACGTACCCGTTGTTGGCCACGGCCTTCTGCTTTGGCTTGTTTGGCTTCGGTTTCTTGCGGACCTTCATTTCTCCCAGGTACTCTCCTAGCACAACACCTGCGTCGATGTCTTGCGTCGCGACCACGCTAAGACCGGGTGAGCCGCAGATTCTCGCGAGTTCCAGACCCTCGTGTTGCTTCAGTCCATTCCCGCACGTCTTGTGATCACAACAGAGCTCGTTGCAGAAGATCCTGAGGATGCCGTTTGGGCACGTATGCGTCCGACACGGAGCTTGACAATCACACTTCCCACCAAAAGGTGTCTCCGGCTCGAAAGCCACGTCGCTTGGGTTGAACATAGCTCGCAGACTGATGATATCGATCGGCCAACGCTTGAGCGAATAGCTTGCGGCCGGTAGCGGTCGCGGAGAGGTCTGTCGCTTGACGCGAGTTGAAGACGCTGTGACTTTCTTCTTGGTCTTATATTTGTTCTTCGCAGATGGCTTCTTCGCAGATGGCTTCGTCGTCCCTGATGGCGGGACCGTCGGCGGACCTCTCCACTCTCTGAACGTGACACCATCAGCTGTAGTTGTCACCCAGCACGCTTTCAACATCGTCAAAGTGGCGCGGAGGTCGAGCGGTGTGTCGTCGGCCGGACTTGGCACAGTAGTGCTAGGAGCGAGGGCATCGCGAACGAGTCCTTCGTCCGCCACACCAGAGTGCGCAGCCGAGTTCAGTCTATCCCTGCACAGGCGCGCCCGCTTGCGTAGCCCCACCCAGTCAAACGTGTCGGCAAACAGCTCCTCGCGCGAAAACAGACTCGTCGTCCCTCCCTGCCAAGAGCAGTACACTTGTTCAAACGGGGTGGTGTGACTTTCGGCTGGGGCGCTGATCTCTGGCGGCGCCGCGTCGACGGACAGCGCACTGGTCTCGGGCAGCACGTTGGACTTGGGCGGCGCCGCGTCGACCGATAGCACACTGGTCTTGCGCGGCGCCGCGTCGACGGACAGCGCACTAGTCTTGGGCGGCGCCGCGTCGACGGACAGCGCCCTAGTCGTGGGCGGCGCCGCGTCGACGGACAGCGCACTGGTCTCAGGCACCACGTTGGACTTGGGCGGCGCCACGTCGACGGACTGCTCACTGGACTTCACCGTGGAGGAGCGCGACTTCACCGATGGCGCGATCGTGGTCTCGTCCTCCTCCAGGTCCTCCTCCAGGTCCTCTTCCAGATATCGCGGATCCAGCCACAACCTCGAGATTCGACGCTGGTGGTGTTCAATCCGGTGCTGGGATTCGCGCAGCTGGTGCTTCTCTTCATCGCTTGAGATTGTCAGGTCGATGACATCTCCGTGTTCGTGTTCCATCGTGTCCACGTGTTAGACAGTTGTAGAGTGTTTGAAGCAAGCCGCATTTGGGATATGCATTGATGATCGCCTCCTCCCTCCAGTGCATCTTGGCTTAAGGGGGCTGAATGCCTGCTAAAGGGCCACGGTATCCCCCGACGTCTTCCAAAGGGGCCAAGAGAAACAGATCCTAGAACTATGTACACCACATAAACATAGAGTGAGCAACGCCCCATGGACGGCGTGATGGCGGCCACCGCGTCGTCGTCATCGAGAGCGACGTGCCGCGCGCGAGCTGCGCGGTCGAGCCGAGGCGCAGATAGCGGACCTGCCACGCGGTCGTCATCCCCGCCGGCCGCAGCCGCCCGAGAGCACGGCGCTCACGAGCCGGTGGTCGCCGTGGCTGCGGTCCGCAGGCAGCAGCAGACGGCGCAGCAACTCGCCCAGCGGGCGTCCACGCGTGACGAGCGCGTGTCGGCCGCATGCCAATGTTGGCACGATTAATGATACGCTCGTGGGAAACGAGGTGGAGGTCTAGATTTCCAGAGCACCAAGTGGAGCTTGATTGAGTCGAAGGGCTCGATGGCTGTTGTCAACTCGTCGGACGGGGCCAAGGTGCTCGAGACCGTCAAGCGCTTTGAATTTGATCAACACAGCATGTCAATGTCGGTCATCATGAAGCTCCGGGCGACGGGCAAACTGTACCTGTCCCGTACAATCGCCCCGTCGGCATACCGCCAACTGCAGGAACCCGTTCGCCACCCGCGGCCTTCATTTCTCAATCGACCCGTTTGAAGACATGCCGACGCTGTCAAGACCGAGACCGCAGCTGCAGCTACCCGTGCAGGCGAGCGGTAGAAGTGCCGGCGCTACAGCGACAACCAGACCAGCAGGAGGGAGGAAGACGCCTAGGATCTCGAGCGAGAGCTGGTGGGCGCGCGACGGTGGCTCGATGCGCGCGGTGACGCACTGTCTCGGTTGGTTCACTCCTTTTGAGGCAGAAACAGTTCCGTGCGTCGTTGGCCACCGTTGTGACGACACAAGCGATTGCGCAGATCCGACGTGAATCCGATCGACGGCTTGGTGTCGCCTGCCGCGCCACCACCACCACCAGCGTGTGCTGCGGAGCCGACGCGTGCCGATCAATTCGTTGCTGCAGTTCGCCTCCAATAAGGTCGAGTGCCACGAGTGCGACGTCGAGACATACCAGTTCCACGCATTGCTCGAGTACAAGCCCGCGGATCACGGCTACGGGCGCCCGTTGCTTACGACGGTCTTGCGTAGGGAGGCAATTGCGGACGTCAGCGACGCCGAGTACTGAGACGCCGCAGGCTTCTTGCGGGCCGCAAGGAAGGCCGGTCGTAGCCACTTGCGAAGCACCGACGTCGGCGCCGCCGGCAAGCTGAAGTAAGCGTCACGAACACGTGTGCGTTCTTGGCTTTTTGAAAGGCATTCCGTGCGTGATGGCGAAGAGGCCGGCTCACTGCGGCAGCGGCATGAGGAACATGCTGGAGCCAGCATCGAACCCCACGAGACCGACGCGGATGAAGCGGAAGAGGGCGCCATCGCAGACACATGCGGCTCGTGTGGCGTGAGCTCGATGACGAGCCGGTCGATCGAGAGCTGGAGGTGCGCGTGCGCCACTGGCCTCGCCAGCTGCGCGAGCGTGTCGGAGCTGCTCGGCACGGACGACGAGTCCCGCCACGGCCTCAAGTACCACAACCACACGGTGATCATGGCGCCCTACCTCTTCTTCCTCGGCGTCAGCACGTACGAGACGTACCGCCGCACGCTCGAGTTCCCGGACGGCGACACGACGCTGCTCGAGCCTGAACGAGAAGTACGAGAAGAGGCCGCTGAGCGCCGCCAACGAGGCGCGCCTCGCAGCCGTGCGTGCGGAGCTCAAGGAGCTGCTCAAGGTCTGGGGCAAGACCGGCTACAAGCACACTGGCGCCGTGTACCGCGAGATTGCCATGGAGAACTCGTACTACGGTGGCATGGAGAACGTCGGCACCACGACGATCGTGAGCGCGTACCTGTGCCCGAGCTGTCGCATGGACGACAACTCGCACGACTACATGGAGCGTGTCAAGGTGCACGAGTACTAACTCACCTCGCTGCGAACCTCGACGACTCAGACCGTCGAGGTGTGCGGCAGTCAAGTCGTGGTTGGGTGGTTCGGGGTTGTTGATCGCAGCAGCGCAAGTACGACATCCACTGCTGGCAAGCCTATACAACAGCAACTCCCCGTATCGGCGCCCAGGTGCCGCCGCCCATGCCGTCGCTCGTGCCCACGCTGGATCCGGAGGAGCCGCCCATGCAGTCGCTCATGCCCACGATGGATCGTTGGGTGCGAGGTCTGGATCACGCTTGGCGACTTTGGTCAATGCCAGGCCTCCCAGGCTGAGCACAACTCGTCGAGATCAGTACATGTATTGAAGGTATGATGCACTACTCCGATCACTTATCTACCACGCACAGAGACCCACCACCGACTCTTAGACGCTGTCATGCGGAATCCACCGCCGAATTGCCGACTTGTGGACACCCCCGTATGCGATCGCCCGCAAGCTCTCGTCTCCTGGTCGCCGCGGAGACTTGTGTGCTAGTACTCGCGAAAGCTGCCGTCCGCGATACACCGCTGACTCGCGGGAGCTACTGTCCGCGATCCACCATCGATTCTAGTGCGGTGTGACTCACACACTCTTCCTGACGCGACGGGCTTTGAGCTTGGAGAGTTCGGAGCGGGTGATTTGGCTTGTGATCTGCGTGGATCTTACAACAGCAAGTACTCGTGCTGCTTCGCTCTCTTCCTCCGCATGATCGACACGACGGGAGCAACAAAAAATCCGCCACATTAGACGGACACGCAGTTCGGCAATAGCAATAGGGAGCACACAACTTCTGCTCGTGAAGAAAGGTACGTCGGTCACGAGATCGAACGCGATTGCGATGCAGTACACACCGCAACTGTCTCCGTCGTGTTGCACTTTCGCCGCTACTCGTGCAACAGGCGGGGTCGAAGACAAATCGAAGCCATCACGCGCGGCCCAACTCTGCAAAAATGGAAGGCAAACCGCCTTCCAGTCGCGAACGAGCTTGCTCTCGTAGATTCCTTGCAGAGGATCGTAGATGGCCACGGAGCTTACCATGCCATGCTCCAGTTTCACGAGCACGATACCCCAATGGAACTGTGAAAAGTTACGAGGAAAGATGACCCACCGTTGTCCGCGAAGTGGACACTGGGGTATTTGCGTGCTGGTCCGAGACACTCAACCACGTGAACGTCGTGGTAGTCGGAGGCAAATTGCCGGAGAGCATACATAATGACGCAGTCATTTAGGCGCGATTCGCGAGCCAAATAGCCGACAACATCGGAGAGGCGAATCGACATGTCCAGATCAGGACGACCAGTGACAAGGTGAAACGAGGTGGCTAAGGTCGCACTGCCCATGACGGCAACGATAGACTTGCGAGTTGTGGCTCCGACTCCACACGCGCTGAACAAACCTCGGTGAAGGATTGCGTCGAGCATGTACGGAAGTCGCGCCGACCTTGACGCATCAGCGTTTGCGGAGTCATCAGCACCATCGACTTCGGTGAGTGCACCGCCCTCCAACCAAACCTTGTCGGCCTTGAACCAAGCAGCCGAGTCCTCGATGGCGTAGAGTTCCACAAAGTCTGAAATATTGTCTCTTGAGAAACCACGTAGGTCTGGAGCGAGCTGCACAACCGGCTGTGTGACAAGACAATTTTCTCGACCTGGACGTGATGCAAGATCAATGGGGATGGAGTCGGCGGGCAAATCTTGAGCTTGCTTGGTCAGCTCCTCCTTCAATATCTTCATCATGCGTCTGGTGACGCGAAAGTTGACGGAGTAAGCCGCCGTCCAGAAGGACTGGACACTCATCCGAGGTTGCGATATGTACAGCCGCTCCTCATCCAATCGGATGGGGTAGAGTTCAAGTATATCTGGGACAGTGGCGACGTCGCGTGCGTGCCTAAGAGCGACGAGAAGCTTGTGCAAATCCACTGACGAGTCGGAAGCCTGTTCTGTGCAGGCTTTTGCCCTTGGGCCCGCGGAGGTCTTCGTCTTCTTATTCTGGCCCGTCGATACGACTTTGGGGATCTTACGCTTTAGCGTGCGCTTTGTGATAGTTGTCTCCTTGTCAGAGTTCACCAACCGCTTTTTGCTGGAAGACTCATTCTCGTCGGAGTCGGAATTTATCTCGGAGTCGTAATCTGAGCTGAAAAGGTCCCGTGCCCACTGTCGGTCGGGCCGATGTGAGTTCGAAATGATCGCACTACTGGTAACCGTCCTAGCTCTGGGGTCACCAAGTGCCCCCCTACGAGCGACTTCATGAGGTTTGGTCGCTATTGAGCTGGTTGCAGGCGCATCCATGAGAAGGTTGTGAGCAGCGATGTTGTTCATGAGCGTTGACACAGCCGACAGTGTGCGCGAATCCACGGAACTGGTTTCACCGAGCGACGCCGAGTCATCGGGCGCCGGATTGAGCAAAGCCGATATACCACTCAACGATATTGATGAAGGAGGAGAGATCGGCACAACTGTGGAAGACCGGGGGTTGGATGCGTTGGGCGCTGCAACAAGAGGACCACCCAAGGCAGCATTGCATAGACCTGCAGAATCTTGCTCACCCGGTGGCATGTCCGCCAACAATTCGTCAACCGAGCGCGACAAGAGCTCGTCGAGTGATGCCGCTGAACATTGCTCGATGTCGGAACGCGAGTTCTCAGCGTGCACCCCTAGGTGCGTGATGGTGCTGTGACTCTCACCCTGAAGTCGATTGTCGTCTTCTTCTGCAGCGAGCGCTAACTCGAACGCCTGCGTGATCGCGGCTGTGTCTGCTACAGCCGTGGATAGCACATGCTGCGTCAGCTCTTCACCTTCGTCGTCTTCGTCGGGAGGCCCGGGATTGTAAAGTGATCCAGACTTCCACCGCTTCAGCGTTGCGCGCACCAAATCTCGCAGTTCAGCTGCGAGTTGTAAAAAGTGTGGCGTTGACTGAGCGACAAGAAACTGCACGGCGGGCTCGAACAACGATTCAACAGTGTTGCGCTTCTCAATGTCTCCCAGAACTTTCATTGCTCCCGTCTCGTGCAACTGCATGGTGCGGTATGCAACTCGGTGAAAAGGAGTTGTGCGATTGGTGGCTTCTTCGAGGAAGTCAGGTTCGATGATGCGATTGAACGCGTCGTCCGAGAGCAAAATGGAAGTACGCAAGGTCTGAATCTGCGCAGTACTCGTGCGCAGCCGCGGGACCGAATCAAAAGCACTACGCATCTTCCAACGCTGTCGCAGCACGTCCGGCGGTAACTGGGGCTTGCACACCATCCGACGCGCGACGAAAAGCACATGACGACACGGTAGCTCAGACGAGGTGGAGAAATGGCACGAGCATGATCGAAGAGTTTCATCGACTGCGTAGGTGACAGCGCCATGCTCTTGGCGAGTCACCATGTAGTGCCCGTCATGGTACCAGCAAACATACGCGTCCTCGCTTCCCACGTCGTGACGGAGGTACGTTGCCCACTCAGTGGAGACCTTCACGCAAGCAAAATCGCAGACTTCGGCCATCGCGGCCCGCAGAAAACGATCGACTTCAGAGCGGAGGACGAGACTGTTCTGATGCCTGGAGATAAGACGCAGTTCACGTCGCATCACCGCCGTTTGGTAGGAGAATACGGCCTCGACACATACGTCGATACGAAGCTTCTTCCCGAGAACCTTCTTCACTTGGTTCCATGCGGACTCAAGACGGTTTGTCGTGGTGTTCAGTGCGCTAAAGATTCCTGCCCGTTCGCAGTTACTCCACATGTCTCGGCACGAGTACCAGCGCTCTTCAACGTAGGCAAGAAAGGCTGGCGAAACTTCATCGAGCAAGGTGGCAAGGTCGGCACGTAGCACGTCGAAATTGCTTGTTGTCCGCGCGTAGATCATTGACTTGAGGATGGCCAGCACCTTCTCGCGCATTGGAACCGTGAGTCCATACTTGTGCACGGTGACAACGTACGCTAGCCAACGCTGGACGTGAAACTGGCAAAGGAGCACGCGCGCGTTACGAACGTGCGCTGAAGAACTCGCCACTCCTTGTAGTCCTTATCGATGACTACCGAGCGGACCTTCTCGACCGCACCGTCGTTGACTTCGATGAAAAACTCAAAGACGGCAGTCATCATCGCCTCCGTCTGGTCAATGCAGAGAAAGTCACAGACGGATACACCGTGGCCCGTGACACTCGTGACCATAAGACTCCCTGTACAATACAAAACCATCCCGTGTCAGCATACGGATCGAGAAGCGAATAGCAGAATGGAAAACTCCTCACCCAAATAAAAGCCAAGGTTGTTCGTATTGTACGTCCAATCCAGCAGTAGGTTATCGCCATAAAGCCGGAACATCTCCCGTTGCGCCGCAGACTGAATCACGATCCCGATCATCTCGCCCTCCTGGTCGTCAAGTACGAGGCATCGCGAACCGCTGAAGGACGCGAACCTTTGAAGCAAGAGCTTGAGGTTGGCGATCGCGCTCTTTCCTCCGAGCCTATCGCGTCGAAGATTCGCGACTTGTTTTGGAGTGATGACGATCCCGAAATTTGAAGCAATAGTGTCGCAAATGTTTCGAGCCGACGCGCCGGCCTGAAGCATCCCAGTCACCCTACTGGCAGCATCAGGGTGGCTCAACAGCGCCGACGTTCCATACGAGTCCACCATGGACTGAGTGCAGCCATGACTGTGGTAGTTAACCTAGCCATCCAATGCAACACAATGTAAGAGCACTACTCACGGTACATTTGCGAGCATGTACGCACCTCCGACTTCGTCTTGAACGTCCACTCTCCCGACGGGCTGCGGACTGCCTCAGCGGTGCAGCGCGCGGGACACTGCACGAAAGTCATCACATACGTGTTTCTGTGGCCCTTGCTCCTGGTCTTCTTGTATACGCCGTGCTTGCAGCGTCGGGTAATCTTGGCATGACCGATGTGTTCAGGAATCAAGGACGCTTCGAACTCCTCCGTGACAGAACCGCCTTTCGCCAAATGAGCTGCTGTTGTGCGACTTCATGAAAGCAGAGTAAAAGTCAGAACTCATGAGGAATTCGGTGGATGTCAGAACAAACCAACGTACTTGTTCCATGCCGGAGCCAAGTCCGAGCCTCGAGACTGGAACTGGGTGAATGTACTCGCCTCGTACTTGTCAAACTCCTGCAGGAATTCGTACGAGGTCTTGAAATGTCGGTCGACTCCGAAAGACGCGACCATGACCCCTTCATGCTCGTATCTGTCGAGCGCATCCTGGTGGGCCTCAGGGAGAGGGTCTCTCATGGAGCGATTCCGGAGCTGCGCGAGCTGAGCGTCACGAAGGGCCGTGTCTTCGTCTTCTTCCTCACTGTCACCAGACGAGTCGTAATACCTGGCGAAGAACGCCTCGAGCACCATACTGGCCCGACCTACGAACACCAACATCCCAAACTGTCAATTGCATAACAATGTTACGACACGTAGGTGGCGGTACGTACAGGTTCTTCAATTTGTTGGGTGTCTTGGTCTCACTTCTGGCTCTTCTGCTCCACTCGGAACTTTCGAAAATGAGCAGTTTCAAAATCGAGCGTTTTGAAATCGAACGCTTGTCGCGGACACGGACCCCACTCAGCACGTCCCCCACGAGCACAGCCCCACCAGCCTTCCCTCTCGAGAGCGTGCTTGCACGCCAAATTCTGCAATCTATTTCCCTGTTTTCTGCAACCTATTTTTACTACCCGTTTTATTTCGACAGGTAATTTACACCGCATGTTACGCTGGGTATTTTTCACATGGAGGAGAGGTGACGGCGACACTGACGCCTGTGCTTGATTTTGTAGACCTGTTTATGCACCGAACGCGTCCTTTCTCGCATCACCATAAGGGGCCTTGAGCCACGGCGGTGGCGGGCCGCTCACTGTGGCACGGAGCCTTCCGTTCTCAGATCCCCGGAACGCAATGGAGCCAAGCAGCTGCCGCCTGAGCTATATGAGTACAACTTCCCCAGTCCACTATTTCAGATGTCACAGCCCATGGGAGTTGATTGACTCGAGGGCCTGCCCTCTATCAGTTCGTCTCGATGCCCAGTGCGTGCAATAGCACGCGGTCTCCATGCATGCAAGAACGTGAAGGATTTGATCGAGAGCGTCAGCTCTCGGTTTTCATATTCCTTGGCCCGCTTTATCATCATCTTTCTCTATATCTTGGTCGAAGAGGGAATGTTCGCTGGTGTGCGTGTGTGTTTGTATCTTTGCCCTCCTTACTTATTTGCATGCAGCGGCTGCCACCTCACGGCCACACGTCTTGGGATGAAGCACTGCGCAATACTCAGTTCTCTGACGCCTCAAAAACTCGTCAACTTTGCACGAATAGAAATCCAGTCAATCCCGTTTGTCACGGGGAAACGTGCTATGATCCGCCAGCGTTACTGGCGGCAAGACCTCCATCAGTCGGACCTTGCGTTGCATCAGTCGACGGGGAGACGCTAAGACTATCAACAGCTTGATTGGGCACGTCAGGAGCAGTCGTCGCGGTGATTGGAGATTGTACCGGGTTTGAGTTGTTTGCAATCGACTCGTCCGCTGCCGCACTTCCAACAGAAGTGAAGGCTGCAGACCCTTGACCGGGTTCTCGGTCGTTCGCCAACGGTGCAAGTAACTTTGCAGGCCGCTCATCGTCAACGCTAATGCTGCCATCATCTCTGAACTCATCCGTGCCCAGCCGCATTCGTTCTTGTCTGGCCATCGTCGCTCGTGCAGTCTTCTCATTGAACTCCTGCATCTTCATCCGGATTCGCTCGATTTCACGTTGGTGTTTCTCCTCTTGAGTACGCATTGCTTCCTCAAGACTTGATTCCCTTTCATCGTAACTTGACCGTGCCAACTTCATTCGATCCTCGTGCTGCCGTACCGTTTGCATGTAGTGTGCATCTGCTGACGAGCCCATCGACATCGAGTGCTCTAGCAATGTCGGGCCGTCAGGATGGTATACGGCACTCTCACTCGCGGCGTGGGTAATGTGCGGCATTCCAATGGGAGGGGAAATATTCCTTTCGAATGGAGTTGGACTGCCCACAACAAAGCTGCTATCAGCAACGAGGCTGGTGTCGATCCGGTTGCTAGTTGACTCATGATTTGCCGCAGGAAGCGAGGTAGTTGCTGGTGCATTCTGAATCGAGACTGCTCCAGCATCGAGAACCGAACTCATGATAGCGTGCGACGCAGCTGATGATTCAAATGTCAGCTTTGATACGTGAGGAAGGGGCTTCGATGGAAATGAATGCGGCTCGGGGGCTTCATCCCATACGTCTTGATCAAAGTCGGGCAAGTTGTTGATCTTGCCCTCAGTAACGAGAAACGAGATCGAGTCGGCAATGTCTTCCAGATCTGGCTCCAATATGCCGACATCAACCGCGAGCTCGCAAGCGACTTCGTGTGAGCTATCTGTGAATAGGTTGAAAGGGAACTTGATCTCTTTCGACTTGCCATCAAGCGACATCCGAAGGTTGAGCAGAATACTGTGCTCGCTATCCGGGTCCTTCGTTGCCTTGATATCGTACCGCTTTCTCGGTTTAGTAGACGCAGAAGGCGGGCGAGCTGTACGTGATTGATCAATCGTATTTGCACGTGGTCGGGCATCAGCAAGCGACTCCGAAGTAGTCGATCCTGCAGTCACTGTGGACCGCTCAGAGTTATGACTGTGCGCCGGCGTCGTGGTCGTCGATCCTGCCGTAACGGCTTCACGCTCAAGATTCTGGCTGGTTGCTGCTGGTGACGGTACACTGGTTGGTGTAGCACGCTCAGGACTCGGAACCACAGACGGTGCCGCAGCTGTCAAGGTTGCAGGGTCGGCGGTAATCTGAACGGGGGAAGCAGCGGGGGCGAGTACACTGGAATCGTCGACATAAGCTTGAGCTTCATCGATCTCGATTCGCTGACCTCTTCCACCCATCACAGCGATGCGATCGTTCCGGATATTTGTCTCTGTTGGGGGCAATCCTGACAAAAAGGTATCAACGTGCTGATTCGCACCCTTCTTATCCGAGAGCGGCTCATCGACAACTGGCTCAGATGACGTCGAAGCAGGAGCTGACGAGGGCAGTACCGATCCCTGTCTGGATAGACTAGGATTCACGCTCACATCATTCTCTGCTGCCTTGACAGATGCGATCGACGGCGGCAGCATCATACGGTGCTTTCCAGCTGACTTTTCGTCGGCTGCAGACTCATTCCGCTGAGGCGAGGTCATCGAGCTGTTAGCAGAACCGGTCGCTAGATCGCCTGGCTCCAACGATAGCGAAGGGTGGTTTTTGCGACGCTCGCTGACCACGGCTTCATCCTTGCCCTTCGAACCGCTCTCCATATTGAGCTCGTCAGCGAACTGTTTCGGATTCATCGGAGGGGACGCTGGAAGTGCCGGGGTAGAGTCGCGCTCAAGTTCGTCTTCATCAAGCACTTGAACCATCTCTCCGTCGTCATCATGGGCTTTTAAGAACGGGTGGTTCAGCAAATACTCTGCAGAAACATCGATCTTGCCGTTTCCTCTCGACAAGCAAAGCTCGATGAAATCCCGTGCCGGCTGACTGATGATTCGCTGCAGGCCACGCGGACGAATACCTGCCGTCACCTTCTTGTAGATCTGGGCGGGGTTGATGCATTCCGAGTACGGAACTTCTTTCGTCACCATCTCGAGTACACACATGCCGAATGCATAAATGTCCACTTTCTCGTCGTAGCTCTCGTCGTACAGCTCGGGAGCCATGAACTCAGGTGTGCCCAGCACACTCTGCGCTTTGGACCGCTTGTGCACAGCTAACTGGGTAGACAAACCGAGATCTCCTATCCTCAAATCGCCTGTGTTGCCGTTGATGAAGATGTTATCGCACTTCAGGTCCCGATGGATCACCGCGGGGTTCTGGCTGTGCAAGTAGTGAAGACCCTCCAAAATCTGGATGCACCACCGCTTGATGATCTTCCACTTCACAAAATGGACGCGCTTGATGTACGACTTGAGGTTGCCAGAAGTCATGATCTCGGTGATGAACACGACCTGATTCTTCTCCTTGGAGAACCACGAGCCGTAGAAGTTGATAATGTTCTTGTGCTCAAGCTTTTGCAGCAGCTGCACTTCCTGGATGATGCGCGTCTTCTCCGACGCCGGCAGGACGCCAATGTCGATCGCGTTCCAAGCGACGTCGATTCCCTGGTCCGTGTCGTACGCCTTGTACACGGTCTTGTACGCGCCCGAGCCCAGCCGAATGTCGAAGCGAATATACCGCCCACGCGGGGACCGTTCCACGGGCCGGTCCCCCTCTTCCGCCTTGTACACATCCATGTCGCCCATCCTCGTCCGCACCGAACTTCACGACCGTCGACTCAGCGTCTGGCACGCTCTTCGAACAGGATCTACGCACGATCCGTGGCCATGCACTTGATGCAGCGCACTCCCACTGGATATGCCGTCCACGCCCACGCAGCGAGCGACTAGCAGCGGCAATCGAGAACAAACTGCTCTCTCTCTCTCTCGCTCTCTCTCTCCCGCCCTCTCCCACGCCAGAGCCCCAGCACGCGAGGCGCACGCAGTCGGGACACAGAGCACGCGGCGGCTTCCTCTCGCTCTCGGGCGCTTGGACAGCAGCGACGCCGCGACGCAGAAACGCGGGTCGATCGAGCTTCAATGTTGGGGCCGCCGCGGGTTTCCCTTTGTCAATGCGCCGCTTTCCCCGCGCCGCGGTCGGAAACGAGAGTGGTGGTCGTCGCGCGAGGTCTATCCGCGCTTGCCCCGTGGTGCCGGCCGCTGGATCCGCGTCTAAATGGCGCCGTCAGCAGAGAGGAAGGTACGACCGCCTCCCAACGGAATGTCGTCCCAATCGGCTCGCTCCGCTAGGCTCCGCGCGCTGCTCGCACCAAGGCGGCCAGGATAGACTCGGACACGGGCGACGTTGCTGGGAAAGAGGGCTCTTCTCCAGCAACCGGCAAAAACCCAACCACCCAGAGCCCACGCAGTCTCTATGAAGCGCCAGCTTGGACCAATGGTCGGGCGCGGTTTGGGTACCTTCACGCCACATCGAGCAAAGATGGCTTGGTGGTCTGTTGTAGGTACGAACCTCAGAACCTTGAGGGTGGAATGGGGTTTTAGTGGTTTGAACCTCACCTCCAAAACCTTGAACGGATGTTGAGGTTTAGTAGATGAGGTTCTAAAGGTTTTGACCGCAAGGGTCAGGTGCTGGAGATTCATCTGGCCGGGTGTACCTGTGTTTAGTAGCTCTTGTTCGTGCTCCACAGAATGTCGACACCTGTGTCTGTTTCACCTATGTTTCTATAGCCAGGGATCCGACGGGTTGAAGCAAGCGAGTCACATGGCTCCAGTTGCTCGGGCAGAACTTTACGATGGAGCGAGAAGTTCTCGCAGAAGAGTTGGAAATGAGCTGACTCGATGTAACAAAGCGATCTTGCCAGCAGCTCTCCGAGTAATCTGCTACGGTACACCCTGTGCGACACCATAGGATCAGAAGGTGGTTGCTAGGGCTAGTAGGTGGACTGGATACTCGGCTTGTTAGATCAGAATATTCACGGCCATTCATATTCAATAATTTACAGGCGCTTCGCTTCACCAGATAGACATGTACGCGCGCTCATCTAGGTCTTTCAAACCGCTCGCGCGAGCTATTATAGCAGTTGCGGCCTGGGCGTCACGGCTTTCGAGTGCCGCACGCAGCACCCGAACCGTTGGGCCCACTTTTGGCACTCGGGCACGGCGCACCGCGTGCCGCCGCCGTGCGTGCGGCAACGGCCCTTGGAGATCGCGCCCTTGGCGCACTCGGGGTACTTGCAGCGCGCGCCGCCTCCGTGGGACTTGCAGCAGCCGCGCGACTGCACGGGGCGGAAGCACCCGTCAATTTGGCACAGCTTCATGCCCTTGTGGACAGTGCACTTGCCCTGGTTCTGCGGCGAGGGGCGCCGCAGACAGCCCGTCACCGAGCAGTAGTCCGGGCGCGCGGGCGAGCTCGCTGGCGGGCTGGAGGAAGGTGAGACCAAGTCGCACGAAGACGGCAGCTCGAGCTCGTTGAGCATGCTGCTGATGCTCGAGAGGCGGCGCCGGAGCGGCGCCGGCGCCGGCAGCTCGGCGTCCTCGCTCAAGCCGTAGCTGGGCACCCAGACCGACGGGCTCGGAGCCGCCGCCCACGCCGGCGCTTGCGCCGCGGTCTTGCTGGCGACTGGCGACATGTGGAAGTTGGCCGCGTACGCCGGCAGCAGCACGGGGCTGCGCGCCGCGTGCACGTGGTGGGCTCGAGGGTTCGGGGAGTTCTCGCCACCGTCGCCGTCCTTGTACCCGAGCATCATGAGACTCCGCGCGGCAGTGGTATCCTCGACCTGGGTCTCCACCACCAGAACGCCGCCGTCGTGGAGCGGCTTCGCGCTGGTGGGTCGATCGGGCACGACGTCGTCGGCCGGATTCAGCAGGCGGAGCATGTTCATGCTGGACGTGGGGAGGGCTTGTTGTCGCTTTTGTTCCGGCGGAGCACCGATTCGTTCTTGTCGCAGAGTCGCTTGGCGGGGCCGAGTGGAGTGGTCGTGGAACACCAAAATGGAAAGTGAAGGAACAGGGGGAGGGAGAGTCAACCAAAAAGCGATCGGCGATCGGCGTGGCGACTTGAGAACAGAGTGGCTTTGGCTATGGGGTTCTGAAGCAGGCGCTGGCCGCTCTTCTGCTCTTCTTTTTTGTGGGTTTTGTTTCTGGACGCACCGCACTATGACAGACAACGAGGCGCGGCTGAGCGCCCGTCCAAACGCGAAACGAAAGCCGTGCTGTGTGTGTGTGCTAGCGGGTGAAAATCATCGTCACAGCTTTCGTGCGATTCTGTTCTCTTCATCTCTCATCTCCTCTGTGGGTCTGTGGGGGGGAAATCTGCGACGAGAGCGGCAAGGAAAAACGTTCCACAGGCCGAGCAAGGCTGGTGACGTCTGCATTGTGGACACGTACGTTGACCAATAAGACGTGAGCAGCCTCCGACCGCCGCCTCCCGTTGGCTCCCGCCCAGTCGACGCAGCGAAGCAGCACGGAACGCATCCCCTCAAGATCGCGGGCCAGCTGGTCGGTCGCGTTTTGGCAGCGCGGCATGCAGAAACGAGGCTCGTGGGGGGTTGTTGTTCTGGCTGTGAGTGCTGTGGGTCGGGAGGAGCAGTTTTCTCTATATGTTTTGTTCTCGCTGCACCCAAATGCATCGCGTTCTCTGAGGAGGGAGGAGGAGAATCTCCTGCCCCCCTCCTTCTCCTCTCCTCCTCCTCCAAGTGTACTATGTAGAACTTGGGTTCTGAAGCTGCTGCTCACACGCCGCGCATGTTGTGGCGTGGCCCGCCCATCCGCCAGATGGTTCCCTACGCTTGGATCTCAGCACCGTGGTTGAAGTGGGGGCTCTTGTCATCAAGCCCACCGGCCGCGACTGGAGTTCACGGAGGAGCAGCTCCAGTCTGGACCTGCTCCTCCTCAGCGAGCACACTCGCTCATACCGTGTGGTTTCGCCCTTTTTGCTCCACAGGCTTGTCCTCTCCAGCAGCCACAGGCCACGCCCACAGCGTGGCTGCAATGGACTGTGACAGAAACACTCACCCACGCCGACGCGCCGCCCCCCTCGCTTGTTCTCGAGTGAGATTCATACTCGCAGCTGAAGGAACCAGGCCAGGCGGGATACCGTACACTGTATGTAACAGGCACGCAGGTGGTCGCACTGGCATGTTCTCATCGAACGCCTCCTCGTGGATGTGCAGTCGCTCGAAAACGCTCCGTTCTTGGCGAGCCTTTGCCTGCGAACTGAAGAGAACCCCGCCATGTGACTGAAGCTGTTGGAACAAAATCAAAAATGTTCTAAAAGCACCCCACCCGCACGCAGTCACGTGGGACTTGGTGCGATTTGGGCACTCCACAGGCGTGTTGATTTACTGGTTTTACCACTTCTCTCTATCGCTTGCTAGGGACCGTGGGCGGCAGCAGCGGTGCAAACTCCTCAACGAGGTCTTTGCCCGACAAGGTCTTGCCCTGGAGCAGCAGCAGCAGCTCCTCGTCAAAGGCCTTCGTGCGTTTCTTCTCCTCCTGGATGGACGCCTCCAACTCCGCGAGCGCGCGGCGACGCTTCTTGGGGATTGCGGTGAGCTCGCGACTCGGCTCCACCGACACGGGCGATGGTGACGTCGTCACAGATGCCTGGCCGCTGAACATAGCGAGCGCAGCGTCGCCACCGAGCCTTTTGATCATCTCGGCCGGAAGCGGCGGGTCGAGCAGTTGGTCCGGTTGGGCCTTGGTGTACCACGATCGCCATGCCGACTTGTCCAGGAGACCTTGTACGAAGCGATCGACGCCGCTTTCAGGCTGACCAAGGAGGTCGTCGCTAGCTTGATGCATGTCTGTAGCCTCCACGCGCATCATTTTTAGGGGCCGAGGAGAGCCGATTCGCTGGCGAGGCGATTCAGGCGACGGGATGAGCACGCGCTTCTTGAAATTCGCAGGGCCACGGGAAAAGAACCATGAGCTCAACGGACTTGCGGCGGCCTGGTGCGGCATATTTGCTGGTGTCGAGGACGTGTCCAGCGGTGCACTCACGCCAAATGACGGCCCCCACGTGCGTTCACTGGATCGCCTCGGTGGCTGGATAGGAGTGCTCAAGGCTTCCTGAGTGATAGTTGCCAAAGTTTGATCGCGTGACGACGAGAAGACTGATTCGATCAGGTGTTTGCTTGGAGTTGTGGAGTACGTAATGGCAGAAGTTCGCGGCACGGCAACTTCGTGCGGGGCTTGCGTGGTCTTCCCGGAAGTCAGGGTTGCTCGGCTCACGGTACCTGAGTTCGGCCCGATTTCGTCTCGGCTTTCCTCTTGTTGGTGAGTCGATATTGTGGCTTGTGGTGCCGACAGCAGCGATATTTGTGTCGAGGTTGGACTTATTCGGGCATTTTCATGCTGGACTTCTTCGTTTCGGCCTGTGTCGACTTCGTGAGAGGGTTCATCAACTTCAGCGCGCTGGCCAGAAACAATATCGCGTTCGACCTCGTCACCGTCATCCAACAGCTCGACTGTTCCGTCAGACTCGTTTGTCGAAGCGGTGTCTTCATCAAACGGACCTGTGCTCTCATACACCCGTTGATCATGTGTCTCGTTATCGTGAACTGACTCACGAATATCTGTCGAATCGAGGCCTTCCCCATTGTGCAACTGCTCTTCAGCGTCAGACAGATCCTCGTGCCCCGAACTTTCATGCTCGGCTTGTGCCCGACTACGGACTTGGTCAATGTCAATTTCTTCCGCGGCACTTCCAACGGGTGCATCATCACCACCGTATGCGGGTTGCTCAGCACTAGCACCTTCACCGCCGTCCATCAAAGCCCTCGGTTCATCACCATCGATCACATCTTCCGCTTGGGTGTCAAGATACGTGTGGCTGTTCGAATCAGACTGACGATTATCCTCTTCTTCATCCGCTTCATCGTCTGACGCCAAGGAGTCAAATTGTTGTCCAGCCGGTTCCTCATCTTCATCGCTGTCCGTGTCACTCAAAATGATGATCTCATCACTCCCATTGGGGATGTTGGGATGAGACGGGCGGACGCCTGGCAATTCGTCAACATCAGCGATGTCCTCATGCGTGGCAAACATATCGTCGTCATCGCTGTCAGTTACATCGCTCTCACTCTCCTCTTCATCGATAAACGACTCGTCTAGTCCATGCTCCGGTTCACCGTTGTGAGAATCAGTGGGATCATCGTCTAGGTCGTCGTCTCGATCGTCTTCTTGATCGTCGACGTCTTGGTCGACGTCTTGGTCAACGTCTTGGTCAACGTCTTGGTCAACGTCTTGGTCAACGTCTTGGTCAACGTCTTGGTCAACGTCTTGGCCAACGTCTTGATCGACATCATTGCCGACTTGATCGTCATCGTCGCTTCGATATTCCTCCCCCGATACGTTACGATCAGGTGTGCTCGTTCCCAACAACTCGGCGACTGAAGATGTGGGCGCTTCGTCTCGACTATTGAGCTCGTCACCATCCACCTCATCGTCTTCATCTTTGACATCCAAACCAGCTTCGTCTTGCTGTTCTTTGTCGTCATCCTTGGGTGCGGTATCGACACCGAGACTCTCGTAATCTGTATCAACGTCTTCTTCTGCATCCTCCAGCGTGAATGCTTCACTTCCGTCGATAGATCCAACAGACTCGGTGTTCTCCTCCATCTCCATGGGTTCGACAGACTGATCTTCTTCTGCAATTACTGCAGGTGCCGGGAATTGATCCAGATTCACGCTGGAATCGTGTTCATGGTCACTTGACGTCGAACTCCCGTCGGATCGTGCAGTTTCCTAGAAATATGACGAAACATGAGCGACAAGTACAAACGATAAGTCCCACAGAATTGCCCAGTCTCACATCGTTCAGCACGTCTCCCTGGTAGCTCTCATCGTCGGGCATCGTTTCGGCTGAGTTTGACCGATACCGACCAGGCGACAACGCCAAATCACTGTCCAGCATGGCTTCGGCCGGTGGTTCTTCATCCTCTTCCAAGTCGAAGGGCTCTTCTTCGATATCTTGTTCATCGACCTCTCCCGCATGATTCGCCAATGATGTCGCTGGGGCTGGATGTAGAACGGAATGCTCGTCAATGGCAGGCGTGGCTTCTGTTGGCTCCATTTCGTTTTCCTCCTCGGCAGGTGCTAACGGGCTTTGTTGCACGCCTGCTTCGATGGCATCTTCAACGAGAGTCGCTAAGGAGGTCACTGGGGCCGAAGGGAGATCAGATGACTCACCTGCGACCGGTATCGCTGGTGTCTGCTCCGTTTCTTCGTCTTCCTGAATGTGCGCATCTTCTCTTGCAGCAGGTGAAGCAGGACTGGACGGCTCAGTTGGGTGAAGCAGGTTTGATTCCACGTTTGTGGCGGGGCTGCTCTCGTCACCAGCAAGCTGTGCTGGAGCCGGCATTTCTTCACTAACGATTGATGTCGTGTCCTCAGGGGATGCATTCCTGTTCTGCTGGAAAACAACGAAATGTCAGAGCAGATATCGCATAAGCAAAAGACATCGGTCTTCCACAAACCTGTTCCTCTGTTGTCCCCACTTTCGATTCTTCCTTCGACGTTGTTCCTTTCACCTTTGCGAACGAGATGATCTTCCGAACGGGTTTCACTGGCATCAGTTGTTTGGTCGGTGTGGCTTCTTCGTTGGCCAGTCGTGCAGACTTGCGCAGCGTCATATGCAGTTCGGGTGCCTTGCGTGCAGGCTCTGGCACCTCGGCTTCAGTCTCTGATGCTTTGGCTTCGGGCTTCACTGCTTTGGTTTCAGGCTCGGGAGTGGGCTCACTGATGACGTCCGTCAATACCGCTCGGGCAGCTTTGCTCTTGCGCCGCTTTTTCGACTTGGGTGCGGTCGCGGGAGCTTCTTCCTCCGGAGGTGGCGCCACATTTTCTTCCGCGACAGCAGCAGCAGCAGCGGCGGCGGCGGCCGCGGCCAGCGCTGCTCGCGTCGTGCGCCCTGTTGGCGTGTATTCGACTGCAGAAGTTTGCTTGATCGCCTTCTTGGGCGTCAAGTTGACGACCTTGCGCTCCTCCACCGTCGGGGCAGCCGCCGCCGGCTCGTCCTCCTCCTGCTGGCCACTAATGCTGCCGCTTCGGTTCTTCCTCTTACGTGTACGCTTCGCCACAGGTGCTGCATCAAGTTCCACCGATGGTGACGGGACGGGTCCTTTCGCCACCTTCTTCGCTGACGGCTTGGCACTCGGTGCCTGTGGCGGCTGGTCCACTGTCGGTTCCGCTAGCTTGGACTCCGCTTCCGCCTCAACCACACTACCCTTGCGCTTGTGGATCCGCTTCCTCTTTTTCTTCTTCTGGGGCGACGGCGACGGCGGCGCAGGAGACGGCGCCTCGGCCGCCGCCGTGGCCTTTCCTTTCTTCGCCTTCTTGCCGCCGCCCTTCGGCTTCGCTGTCGTCGCCTCTGCGGCCACTGGGGCCGCGCTCTCCACGACGGCGGCTTCGCTGGCGTTCACTTCGGCTCCTGTCGCCGCCGCCGCCGCGCGGGCCTTGGCCTTGGCGCGCTTCCGCGCGGCGCCGCCGCTGCGCGTCTCGCTCATATCGGCGTCTTGGTTTTTGGTGCTTCCAGTGACCCGTTTTGCGCACGACACCCAATTATTCTATAGTAGAGGTTAAATGCAAATAGAGAAGTACTACAGTACACATAGTCAGTATCGACTTGAACAGGGTTCACTTCGACGTGGGCCAACCGACGCGATCTTGAAGAGTCGCCAAGGTTTGTTCTCCGCTCAACAAAGTGGACTTCAAGCATGTCGCGCTCCCATTTTTTTTTCCCACCAGCGACGCTTGGTTCCTTCTCTTGCACGGAAGCGAATCTCTGTTGGTTTTGTTCTTTCTTTTTTGTTCTCCGCTGCGCGTTTTGCTCTCCGCTTGCTCTCACTTTCGGATTGTTTTGTTCCGACGTCCAGCTCGTCAAACCGGCCATGTTGCTGTCGCAGGGGAAATCCACGCCCACCAACAAGGGAAATGCGCGCGGCAACATGGGCGACGCCGCCGAGTCCGCGCTGCTGTACGCGCCGCACACACCCGCGTACGGCGCCAAGGCCGCCTACTTCATCGAGCAGATGGCGGGCGACCGCCCGTGGTGGAACGTGCTGCTCTTCGAGTGGTTCTCGTCGCTCATGGCGCTCGGCAACACGCGCCGTCTCCACGCGGCCGATCTGTTCCCGCTTTGCGACGCGCACCGCGCCGCCGCGATCGAGCCGCGGCTCGCAGGCGTCTGGGCCGACACGCGCGCGCGCCACGGCAAGCGCGCGAGCCTCGCACTGGCCCTGCTGCGCGCGTACGGCGTGCGGTTCGTCGCACTGGCCGCCGTTAAATTAGTCCACGATGTGCTCGCGATTGCGGCGCCAACGCTGCTGCTCAAGGCGATCGTCGAGTACTCTCAGGATGCGACGGCGTCGGCCGTGCGTGGTCTGTTCTGCGCGCTGGTCGTCGCGGTCAGCGGCGTGCTCGTGTCGCTTCTGCAGCGCCACTTCGATTACCTCGCGGCGGAGCTTGCGCTGTTTGTGCAGTCGTCGGTCTCGACTGCCGTCTTCAAACACGCACTCGTGGTTTCGCCATCAACGCTGCAGCGCACTGCGAGTGACGACGTCATCGGCTACGTCACGACCGACACGATACGAGTGCAACAGGGACTGCTGACGCTGCTGGATACGTTGGGCTCGATGACGCAACTCGTGATTGGTGGGCTTTTGTTGCACAACTTCGTGGGCAACGCGATTTGGGCCGCGGTTATGGCCGCTGTAATTGGCATGGGCGGCGCCATCGTGATCGCAAAGATCGTGCGCAAGTACGACGTGGCGGTGCTTGAAGCCAGGGATGAGCGCGTGCAGCTCAGCCAGGAGCTGCTCGCCGGAATCAAGACCCTCAAGCTGCTCACGTGGGAAAAGAGTTTCGCTGAACGCATCGTGGAACTGCGAGACGATGAACTTCGTTGTGTGAAGACGCAGCTCGCCGTCCAAGGGGCAAAAGTCGTACTGGCGGCAGCAGTTCCGATCATGGTGACCACCGCCACGCTGGTCGCCTATGTGTACCTTGTGAGAGGTCCCATGGACGTTGTGACGACGCTTCCGGCTCTTATGCTTCTCACGCTCCTCACACGCGAGCCACTGAGGTTGATACCGACGCGGGCAGCGGGTTTACGGGATGCGCTCACCAGCCTCTGGAAGCTGAACGCGTTCCTTGTGGAACCAGTGCGAGTGATGGCGGACGAGCCACATCGTACGAATGGGGCCAGCGTTACAGTCAAGAATGCTGACTTCAAGTGGGACACCACGACGCACAAGACTGAGCTTGATTTGCTCCTCGAAGCTCAAGGTATCCTGGAAAATCCGGTTTCTGGCCCTGTGTTACACCACATCAATTTTTACGCATCGCCTGGAGAACTCCACGCAGTGGTCGGGGCACGCGAGTCTGGCAAGTCCAGTTTCTTGGCGGGTATTGTTGGGCAGGTGCGCTGCAGTGCCGGCGAAGTCAGCGTACAAGGCTCAGTGGCCTACGTGAATTGTGAACCATTCCTACTCAACACCACCATCCGCGAGAATATCTGCTTTGGACAGCCGTACGACGCGCATAGATACGCGATGGCATTGAAAGCAAGTTGTCTGAAGTACGACTGGGGAGCCCTTCCCCAAGGCGACCGAACCGTTGTGGGTAGTGAAGGCGGTGTCGTTCTCACTGGAAGCCAGCGCATTCGGATCGCACTCGCAAGAAGCGTGTATCAGAACGCGGACGTTTACGTTTTCGACGACATCCTGGCAAACATGGACGCTTCTGTGGCAAAGAAAATCTTCAAGAAGTGCATGCAAATTGCGTTGAAGAGCAAAATCGTCATCATGAGCACAATATCGCTCAAGATTGTCAAGCGGGCGACAAACATTGTCGTGCTTGCGCGCGGAACGGTCGTTGAATCCGGTGATTACAAGTCTCTCATCGCAAACAAGAAGTGGGGGCTTCTGTCCGAAATGATCGATGCACAATCATCTTCAGCAGAAAAGACAGACGGGATGGATAACGATGAGGCGGAGTCCTCAGATGAAGCCGACAATGAGTCTGGAGATGAAGAAGTCTTCAGCAAGCTTCATCTGGCCGAGTTCGCGCCTGTTGTTAGTGAGCACTCCCAGGAAGCAAGAGCTATGGATGACGATTCAGGCGATGACAACGTGCGAACAGCTGTGGCTCTTTGGCTGCTGCGAGCTCTGGGTACGAAGGGGTACATTGTTTTCGGTCTCCTCGTAGCCTTGCATATCGCCACTGCTCTGTTCCAACTCTCCTCCGTCGTCGCAATCGGGAAGGTAGGCGTTCCAGGTGCGGTACTCGAAGCTTTTATTGCGTTCAGTGTGCTCGCTATCATTTCGACCACAATCTCCTCTGCAGCCTTGAACTTCGGTGCTATCCACGCCAGCCAGTCCGTGCACCAATCGCTGATCGAACGCCTTTCACGAGCGCCGTTGGCTTTTTTCGACGCAACTCCACTTAACCGTGTGGTTGCTCGGGTTTCAAAAGATCTCAAGGTTGTCGATGTGGGTCTCTCATCGTCATGGCCTCGCCTATTCTCAGCTGCAGCGCAATTGATTGTCACGCTTGGCGTTCTAATGGCTTTCTCACCGTGGCTGATACTCGTGTTGGCGCCGTTGATTCTCGGTTTTTTCCGCCTCGAAGAATGCTTTGGAGCATCGACTAGAGACATCGAGCGCCTCCTTGCGGCATCGACGTCGCCGATGCAATCGTGTGTTGCTGAGGTCCTTCGCGGAATGACGGCAATTCGCATCTACAGGGCAGATCATGTTTTTGTTGATCGTTTTCACGAACGTTTGGAGTTGAACCATGAGGCATTCATGTTCAAGGCGTGCGCCAAAAGTTGGCTTGGTGTCCGTGTGGACGCTCTATACGTTGTGCTCATTAGCTGCGCCTCTCTCGCCGCGGTTCATGTTCACGCATCAACTGAAGCATCGGCTGATGGTCAAGCTGGGAATGTCGGAGTCGCGCTGATCTTCGCATTCACGATGTCCCCCGTCTTGTTCGACTTTATCAGGGCATGCGGCGAGACATGGTACATGCTTCTCGCGGGTGGACGAATCAAGGCGTACACGAAGATGCCCATTGAAGCCGCGCTCGAGACGATTCCCCAACTCCGTCCAACACTGGATTGGCCATCGGCTGGCACGATTGAGTTCGACAACGTGTCATTGCGGTACCGCCAGGGACTGCCTCGAATCCTGCGAGGGGTTACCTTCAGTGTGGCCAGCGGCAGTACGCTCGCAATCATCGGTAATCCGGGATCGGGGAAGAAGTCGATATTCGCAGCTCTGTCTCGTGTCGTTGAGCTTGCAACTGGTGCGATTTCGATCGACGCTGTCGATATCGGTAAAATCGGGCTCCACGATCTGAGATCGAAAATGGCGGTCCTAACACCGGACCCGACATTGTTTGTTGGCTCTATTCGATCGAATCTCGACGCAACGCATCGCTTCACGGATGCCGAGATTTGGACCGCGATCAAGGCTGTCGGGCTCCAAGGTGCCGTGCTCTCGCTAGACGAAGTTGTCAACGAGCAAGGATCAAATTACAGTGCAGGCGAGCGACAACTACTGAGTATTGCACGCGCGATGCTGAGACGGCCGCGGGTCGTGATGGTTGACGAAGGAGATGAAGCCATCGTGAACACACCGGAAGCCGAGTTGATCGACCAGGCCAGGCAGCAAGCATTTCCGGGGGCCACGAGACTTACAATCACGCAACGGATCACGACCGCGACGACCGCGACAGCCGTGATGGTGATGGTGAACGGCCAGATCGCCGAGATGGGCACTCCGAAGGAGCTCCAGAAGAGCGCGCGCAGCATCTTCCGCTCGATCCTCGACCACTGGAAGCGCCGCGACAAAGGCGACCGCAAAAAGCCCTAAACACGCATCCATCCCAGGCCATGCAATCAGACGTACAGTACTTTGTTGCCGAGAGGTCTTGGCCTCGGTATGTACTAACAACATGCTTGGCTTGTACAGTGTGAAGAAGCCATCGCCCGCGGCGTCCCAACCTCGAAACGAAAGCCCGGGGCACCACCGCCACCGCTCAGCTTCAACGTGAACCGCGTAACCGGTTACGATTACTCGTATAAAACGATACCTGCTTCAAAGCGATCAGACTCGTCAGTTTTTTCGAACGTCCTAGACCTATCAAACCTAATACTGTCGCCATCACTTTTCAAACTCACGGCGAATGGCGGGAAACCATTTCCATTTTTTTCTTCTTCCCAGCGCGGGGCGAACCACGCGCGCGACTTCATGAGCGGCAGCAAGCGCAAGGCGACGGCGCCGACGACGGCGGGCCGCGACGCTGCAGCCGTGGCGCACGCGCTCGAGAACGCCGCGCGCATCGGCGCGACGTTCGCGACGCAGCGCAGCGACACGTTCGCGATGCCGGCGCTCGCGCTCAAAGGCGAAGGCCCAGACGATCACGACGGTGACGACGAGGAGCCGGCGACGCTATCGGTGCCGGTGAGCAAGCGCGACGCGGTCGACATCAAGGCGCGCGGGGTGGCCACGCAGCACCACGACGGCAAGCCCGTGGCGTGGGAAGTGGACGGTGAAGGGCTCGTGTCGCCCAACCCCAAGTGGCGCGCGTTTCTCGACGCGTTCGTGGAGACCAAGCGCAGGGCGCTGGGCATCGCGCCGACGGCGACGGTCCACGTCACGCTCAACCGGCTCGTGCTGGCCGAGCCAGGCGCGCGGCTGCTGACGCCGGTGAAGCTGGAGCGAGCGAGAGCCGACGGCGCGTTCGCGCGGCTGCTCGTGGTGTTGCCCGGGTCGTTCGAGGGCGGCGACGTCGTGGTGGAAAACAACTACCCATTCTACGATGATGACGACTGGGGTCGTATGGAAGACGAGGACATCGTGCATGAAGACAAGTACGATGGCACTGCAGCCGTGTGGCGCCATGGTGAGGTTGGTGATGCGTTCGAGCTCGTGTGCGCGGCGTTCCACGACTGCTGTGAGTTCGAGGCCAAGGAGATTGAAAGCGGCGCGGCGTTGTATCTGGTGTACGATCTCGTGACCACGACGACACCAACGCAGATCCGTCTATACGGCGGAACCGAGGCCGTGCAACGAGGTGTTGACGAGGCACTCTCAAGCTTTTTCGACGTGGCTCCACCGCAACTGGCCAAGCGGTTCAAGATCAGCCCAGACGCGTGGCGGAGCATCCACGACTTTGCCGCCGAGCGATCATTTGCGTACCTCATCAGCTCCAGCGACCCGGGGGATCTGTGGGGTCCAGAAGACCGGATTGCGAAGAGCCTCGAGGCGTTCTGCGCGCAAAGCGAAGGCCAGTATGTCCTGTACTTCTCAAGTGTGCTGTGCTCTCGTCTCGACAAGAACAGTTCAGGCAACTCGGACAGCTCTGACGAGGACTCGATGGAGGTTGGCAACGTCAGCGCTGACAAGCGCACGGAGGAGACGCGCGTGACGCTCACAGCCCCGTGGCGAAAGTTCAGTGAGCCAGAAACGGAGCTGCCGTGTCCGCCAGTCTTTCTGGACGAACAACGCGACGTGGCTCCTCTGGGACTCGTGGAGCGTCTTGATCTCCGCTCCTACTCGCGTGGCAACACGTCCGATGCGCACAAGAGTGCTCTGAAAGAGCTCTATGGAGACCAGAAGGAGAAGCATACGATGATTCGCGCGCTGCACGCGCTCGTGGTGATGCCGGCGTCGGTCGAGCGCCGCCAGATCGCGACGCAGCCCATGCCTGACATCCTGCTCAGAATCAACTCCTTGCTGGACAAGTCGCGTGTCGAGGCGATGGAATACGCACGGCGCGTCATCCACTACCGCCCAGAGTGGTCCATCCCGTACGGCGAAGTCAAGAACTTGGCACAGTTTGTTGACCTCATCGTCAAGCTCAACGACCGCCAGCTCTTTGAAGAACTCTTGCTCACGCTGGACCTGGAACATGACGATGACGAGCAAGTGCTCTTGCGAGCTATCAAGCACTTTGATTTCGACGCGTGTGTCGGTACGATTGAGAAGCGGATCCGCTCGGCACCGTCGTTGCGTGGTCGCGTCCACATGATGGTCGCTCCGATCGACATATCGCTAGACAACCCACGCATTGAAAGGCTCCTGGACGTACTGCTTTCGCTTCCTCCGTGGACAGACGTGCAGGTCAAGAACCCCCACAAGAGACCACCAGAGACAAGTGAGTTTCTGAGTCTCAACTCGTTCCACGGGGTCCTCAACTGTGCCTACCAGGTGTCTCCGCAGAAGGTGATCCAAGTGGCGTCCGTCAATGATCCATTGGTCATGGTACGCGTGGTACTCCCAGCACTATTGCCCGAGTCTTTTTCCACGGGCTTCGTCGTGCCGCTGCAGCGCGAGGTGCTGGCCCACGCATATGAGCTTTTCAAAGCGATGAGACCCAAGATCCAGAACGAGGCGTTCACCAAGGTTCAGATTACAAAGCACTGTGCCAAGTGCGACGAGCTCCAGGCGTTTCTCGTGTCCACCTCGACGGATACTACGATACAGTACTCAGACCAGGACGAGCTCACCCATATCCGAGCAATCCTGGGCCGCATTGCCCAGGACACAGCTTCTGTCCAGGTCAAGGACCCGAGTGGGACGTCTGTGCGCCTCGAGAAGGTGCTTCGAGAGCGCTTTTCACCGTTTCGCCCCATGGCACTCCACGCCGCCGCGAAAGACATCGAGAAGAGAGTGCTCGAGGCGCTCGCGCTGCCCGAGGGGGCCCAGGAGACTCCTCCGCACGACGTTCCTGGCGAAGAGCTCTCCGTCCCGTAAGCTCGTTGGCGGTCACGCCTCGCCGATACCCAGGCTGTAAACAACGTGTCGGACCGCCGCGCTCGCTCACGGAAGCGTTTTGTGGTCATTTCTGTCTGCAGCACAAGCGTGCGAACGCGACGCTCGCGGCGTGGCCAAGCGATGCATGAGGTTGGAGAATACTATGGTGCGTGTGACTGTGTAAGATACGTATTTGCATGTGGAAAAAAGCGGACTTGTCCAGCCTTCCGGCACGCCACAGCCGCCGTGGCCACCCGGAGCCGCTCTGGTGCTGCGTTCGATTCATTCCCCCGCGTCCACGACCAACAAGACCGAGTTCGGTCTTGAACACACAGTCGGTCTCACCCGACTGTGTTTTCCTCTGGGTTAACCTTCGGTTAACCTTTGCGCGTCATAAGATGCCATTTTCGTATCTCACCACATTGTGAGACCTTCCCAATATGCGGCGCTCATCAGAGACCGACTGGCGCTCCATGTCCGCGGCCGAACACGACCACGCGAGGCGCCGCGCGCGGGCGGCCGCGCTGCCCCCGACGCGCCGGCCGCGCGAGAGCGCCAAGCTCACGCGCGCGTCCCGGGCGCTGGAGAACGTCGCGCGTGTCGGCGTGAGCTTTGCGGGCGGAGCCAGCGAGCTGTTCCCGCTGCCGGCGCTAGCGCCGCGCGCGCACCGCGACGAGCTCCGCGTGCCACTTGGGGACAGCGACACGCAGAGGTTCAAGGCAGTAGCAGCGCCAGCGAGGGAGGAGGAGGAGGCGGGACCACGCACGGTGTGGGAAGTGGACGGCGCGGCGCTCGAGTCGCGCAATGAGAGGTGGCTCGCGTTTCTCGAAGCCCGGTTCGAGGCGATGAGGGAGAAGCTGGGCGTGTCACCCGTAGCCCAAGTGAGGCTGTCGTTGCGGAAGATGGTGCTGGTCGAGGCCGGCGGGCGGCTCCACCTGGAGCGAGGAGTTCCAGGAGCGGACAGCGAGGATGGGGTAGTGTTCGGTGCGCTTGTGGTCACGCTGCCCGGGGCGTTCACGGGGAGCGAGTTCGAGATTCATCGCGCACTGCCCAACCAGCCACTGAGCCGAGACGACCGAGAGACCAGGAGGTGGGACGAGTACGACGACCTGCCGGCGACGTGGACGTGGCGCCCCGGGGCGCGTGGGAACGACTACGGCATCTCTTTTGCCGCGCTCTACGCGCACAGCCAGTACGAGATCGCGCCCGTCGAAGGCGGTGCGGCTTTGTTCGCCGTCTACGATCTCGTGACGACCACGCCGATTGATGTGCCGATGTTTGCGGGCCCCGCACGACTGCAAAGCGCTGTGGAGGACGCGCTGACCTCGTTCTTCGAGGTTGCGCCGGCGCCGCTGGTAAAGCGGTTCAAGATCGGCCCGGACGCGTGGCGCGCGGTCAACGACTTTGTGTCGGACCGTCCGTTCGTGTTTATCGTGGAGAGTAGCAGCACGTTCCAAAGTCTCCGCGAGGGTGATCGAGCGGTTTGTCAGAGCCTCGAGGCGTTTTGCGCTCGCAGTGGAGGCCAGTTCGTGCTCTATATTGCTCAGCTGTACTGTGAAGAAGCACACAACTTCACGCCAATACCGACGGGGCAGCAAGAAGTGAAGATCCAGGTCCGAGCGCCGTGGAACAAGCTCGGTGAGTCGGATAAATTGTCATGTCCTGCGATGGACTTGAGGCACGAGGACCAAGTCGCACCTTCCGCCGGCATTGATAGGCTTAGGATGCGTCTGGACGACGACGCGGTGATACCGGTACGCGGATGTGGCGTCTACACCTACGCGCTGGTCGTGCTACCGGCTGCGATTGAGGCCCGTCAGCTCGAGAAACTGCCCATCGACAACGCGGTTGTACGGCTTGAGCGCATGCTCGCCGAGTCGAGCGGCGGCGTGTCGCAGTACGCGCGGCAGATCATGCGCACCCAGCTCAAGCAGCCCTCGCACTTCATGCTGAAGAAAGCGTGGGCACAATTCTTCCAACTTCTTGCCAAGATCAACGACCTCGAACTGTTCATTGAGCTGCTGCGCACGCTTCCTTGCTCCAGCGACGGTTATCGAGGGCTACTGGGCCCAGCGTTTGCCCATTTTGGCTGGTCAACGTGTCTGGATACGCTCGTAGACCGCGTGATGACCGCGTCCACGTGGGGCGACCGCGTCAGGTTCATCGTTCTGGTCGTGTACAAGGGTCTGAAGGCGCGTAATATCGCGCCACTGCTGGACGCACTGCTGTCTCTGTATCCATGGACAGATATCGAAGCCAGCGGCCGCGAACCTCAAGTTTCCAAGTATTGCGAGCCGGATGACGACGCCTTTACTCGCTTGCTCATTCTCGCATTTGCGTTGTCGCCGGAAAAGCTGAAGCAAGTGGCGCTTCTACCGCGCGCCTCGGACATGGTGCAAACGGCGTTACCGGGGCTTCTTCGCATCGCGTATCAGCAACGAGACGCGCGGGGCTCGGCGCATCCTGTGATGCTCGACATCTGCGAACACATGGAGAAGCTCGCAGCCGATGAGCACAATCTACTAGTCCCGCTCCCCAGGGGTCTCGATCGCCCATCGCACTGCAGCACGTGTAGCCAGCTCCACTCGTTCCTGACCTCGAATGAGACCGAACGAGCGCTGCAACTCGCGATCACACGAGAACTTGGCCACATTCAAGACGTGCTAGCGCGTGGGAACGAGTTCCAGCAGGGTATGTTCTTGGAGGTCGAGCCAGTGGGCGTGAGCATCGTCGTTCTCTCCAAAGTGCGCAAGTATAACGTGAACGCCTTTCCCAGCCGACTGCAGAGCGGTGCACAGACTCTGCGGGACTTGGTCGCCGGATGAATAAGACCGAAGCGACTGATGCACAACTGATAGAGCCGACACGAGTGCACCACAGCTGAGTCTTTGGGGCAGGTTCCGCAACGTGTCTCGGTCGCGGGTGGATGGAGTGGGCCGACGTCTTGAGGGTTGCGCGTGGCATCGCGTACGCTGGTGGCTGGTAATGTCCAAGCTCTCGATTACACCGTCTGCTCCTTTGCGACAAGTACGATTGCACTTTGTCGAAAAGTACTGAAAAAGGATTTGACTCTCAGATATTCAGGAATGAAGGAGCGTAGTGTCACTCCACCGCATCCACATGCTCAACAATGTTTGGTAACACAACAGAATCGATAAACATGAAGCCCACCGCCGGTACGGCCGCAGACACGGTGCATGGATAAAACCATCGGCCCCTTCAAATGCATCACGGCGTCAAGTGAACACCCTGAAGATTCGAACCGGAAATCAATAAAACCGTGACCCCTCATGGTAAGGCGCCGCGCACGCAGATACCCAGCGTGCCGCTAAGCCAATGACCGCTACTGTACCGCGTCACTGTGGGGGCTGCGGGTCGGCGCTGCCGTTGTTGGGCCGCTGGATCGCTCTAACGAGCGCCTCGGAGCGCAAGCTTGTCTCGTGCTGGCAGCTGGCGACCACCTTGCGGACAATGTCTTTGAGATCGCGGAAGTTGCGCTCTTGCATGGCAAACATGTGTTCAAACACCGCCGGAGCACCGAGTTCAGCAGGCTCGCCTCCGCGAGTCGCAGTGTCGGCGGACGTCGCCGTCGCTGGAGTAACGGCTACCTCAGGAAGCACCAGTTCCGGTAGCGACTGCGGCCGTGCCGGTGGGGTCGGTGCGGGGACTGGCGTTGCAAACGAAACGTCTGCAGCGAGCGCCGGTGGTGTCGTATCCGCCATTGGCCCCGGCCCCGCGTGAGACGCCACTGCTGGTGGCGGAGGCATACTCACCCGCGCGGCCACTTCTTCGGATTGCTCTTCCACGCTCGCAGCTTGCGGTTGCGTATTGGAACCGCTATCCATCTCTGCCGAGTACGTCCGGCGCAGGTATTCTTGCACTTTCTTGACCAAAACTGGATCAAGCCGCGCACGCGTCTGGGGCGAAGGGGACGACGCCATCCCCTTCAAGTGCCTGAAGCGATCTTTGAGTTGTGGGATCGAACGGCCGTGGAGTGCATTGGCTGGCGATAGCTCGTCCGCGATTGTTTCCCATCCCTCAGGGGTGAGGTGGGGCGCGTGCCGAGCGACTAGCTCGATGAACTCCGTGTCAGATTTTGTATCCACAGCGGGGGATCGCAAGCGGTTTGTCGGCCGACGTTGATACTGGTTTCGCGGCGGGGCGTCTTCGCCGTCCTCCACGGCATCTCGCTGACGTTTCAGACCCCGTTGCGTCGTGGCCACTTCAGCGTGGTCGCGGCTCGCTGTGGCGCTCACAACCGCGTCCTCGGAATCTCTTGTCGACACCTCTATGCGCTTGCAGTACACTTCCACCTTCTCCAGCGCCCCTTGTGGGAACGCTGAGCGTTCGGAGGGCAATGCAGAAAGCGCAACTTGCTTGAGACGATTGAAGCGCTCCTTCACAGCCCGCACCGACTCGCGGTGCAGTGCGTGACCTACCGGAAGACAACGCGAAACGCGATTCCACGCAGTCCGGACGGCGGCGCTGCCGTTGGCCAGGTGCGGTTCGTGCTCGAGCACCAAGTCAACCAGCTGCTCATCGCTCTCGCGGTCCACCTCGGAGGTACTTTCAGTGTCGCTGTCATCTTTCTCTTCGCCGCCGACGTAATCCTCGTCGCGCTCATGCTCGCTCCCGTACTCATCAGGCACTTCGTCGTCATTTTCCTCATCTTCGTCACGCGCGCTCGCAAGTCGAAAGCGGCCGCTCTCGAAGTGACCACAGCCGCGCCGTTCCTCCATGATCTTCCCAAACAACTGGCGCAATGAGTCTTCACTTGGACCAAGACGAAGCGTGCCCGCTTTGTACACGTCCTCGGTCTCCTTGAACCAGCGTTGGACGTCAACGCCTGGTTTCACGTGACCTTGCATCAACTTCTTCACGGCACGCCATGCTATGGCCTGTTCATCAGCGCAGGTCTTGGCGTATGGCTTCTGTAGGACCGTCCACACCAGCCGCACTGTCGGCGACTTGTGAGGTTTGGAGGCCATGGGCGACCCCGCAGCGGCGCTGGTCTCAGCCATCAGCACGCGGCTCGGAATCTTGGAGAGTGTGGGGATTGCGGGGCCTTGTTCTCTTAGACTTCCCTTTCTCAGAAGTGACGAACAGCGGAGAAGGGGTCACACCCCATCATCCGGCGTTGAAATGATGCGAATTGACTCCAACTGCCTCACGAGACTTTCCTAAACTGCCCAGTACAGTCGCTATCAATCGCTATCAATCTCGACGATCCGAACGCCGGTCCGCTCGTACTTCTAGTAGTGGTTAGCAACACGCCTGGTGCGTTCACTGCGCCATCGTCTCTGTCAGCCGTCCGCATCGCATAGCACTATCCTCTCACTGTAAAACGCCTTGCACCATACGTCATTCGGCAGTTGAGAAGTGAAATGTTCAATAAAATACCTTAGCCAGCGGAAGGTCTATCGTATATGTACCACTCGAACGACTGCTCAACAGAGTGGATCTCACCGAGCGCATGGTGTCAATCGTTCTTGCTTGATTCTGAAGAGGCTCTAGGGTCTCTCATTCGACCCCGTCCTTGCAGCGTGTTGTGGTGCAACAGTCTGGGCCCCACCAGCCTCGAGCTTGGTGTACGCGGCGTCGACCTCGGGCGTGTGCGGGTGATCCATCACCACCACAGGCGCAGCTTCCTCAGGTGGTGACGACTGGCGCGCATATCGCACAATGAACACAACAAAACCGAGCACAGCGCCCAGCACGCCCAGCACGATCTTGAGCGTCGGGTCTGAGTCGCTGGACGACGTGTACACGTAGCTCGCCGGGCGTGGCGTCTCCGGCACATACGGCGCGTACGTGTACGGCGGGAACGTGTACGGCGCGGAAGTGCTCGTCCAAATGTTG
>JAMFLL010000294.1:0-46067 GCA_027475725.1 Pythium rhizo-oryzae
CCCGCGCAGCCGCGGGACCTACTCGGCCTGGTCGCCGAGGGGGGCCCCCACGAGGCGGATGAGGTCGCCCGGGAGCAGTCGGAAGCCCATGGAGGAGAGGAAGGAGGAAGTCGGCGGCGGAGGAGAAGAGGGGAGGGCCTTCGGGGGGAGGAGGAGAATTGGAGTGTGAGGACGAGGGAGGGGGCGGGCTGGTGACGCACGCGGCGGTTGTCGGGGGAGCAGCGAGAGGAGGAGGCGGTCGGACGGGAGGAGGAGGAGGAGGAGGAGGAGGCGGAGGGAGTCGAGGAGGAAGAGGAGGAGGAGGAGGAGGAGGAGGAGGAGGAGGGGTCGTACCGTGTGAACCCTCCGACGAGGGGGATCAGGGTTACGCCTCCGCTCGAGCGTCTGTCCGCGCATACAAACCCCAAGTCAACTGACTGGCCGCCCAGCTGGTTCCCGTTTCGACTAAAGCGCGAACCCATCGGTGGCGCCAGCTGGCGCGGACATCGCCGGGCCACTATTTTAATCCCTCAAGTCGGCAGAGACGCCGTCGTCGGTTCGTTCGTTTGGCACTTGACTCACTTTCAGAGTGCTGACTAAAAACCACCCATCGATCGACGACGGAGAGAAGCAACTGTACTGTGCAATCCCACACCCCGCTGTTCTCGACGGTTCGGCGCCTGCGACACGTCGCCCGGAGATTCGATTGTCTGAGCGAATCGGAATCTCGTCCCCCGGACAGCGCGGAACCGACGCTCATCGGTCAACGAACTCACTGTTCTCCATCCATACTGTACACTTGCAACTGACGCGTTCTTTCTCCCGCGCGTCTGGGCGTGCGGTGTCGCATTCGCTCCCCCGGTGGGTGCTACTCAGACCGCTCTGAACCAGACGGCCCGTTGGTTCAACACCATCGCAAAGAGACCTCGCGACACGTGCAACGTCAAAACGAGACCAAGTTCCATTGATTGCTCACGCAACCCATCGGAGGGGGCAACAACACACGTCTCCTCTCTCTCTCTCTCATCTCGCTGGCTCTCCGCCGCCGATTCGGGGGGGGGGGGGGGGGGGGGGGCAGCCCTCCAGGTCTCTCTTCTCTCTCTCTCTCTTTCTCTTCTCTCCATGATCGCTTACCAGATGACGCACTTCTTGGTCGGGTTCATGCGCGTGCCGGCGGCGCACTGGAAGGTCTCGGCGAACTTGTCAAAGTTGATCGCCGGGCCGTTCACGCGCCAGTGGCCGGGCGAGTGCGGGTCGGTCTGGCGCAGCACCTCGCTGTAGCCGGCCGAGCGCTTCTCGCACCACTGCTGCGCGAACGCGAGGAAGAACGTACGGTCGTCCTCCTGCTGCGAGACGCCCGTGACGAGCCCCGTGGCGTTCTTGAACACCTGGTACGCCTGGTACGACAAGTGGATACCGCCGTTGTCGGCGATGTTCTCGCCCAGCGTGAGGTTGCCGTTCACGTTGCCCAGCTCCTGGCCCTCGGCGACCACGGGGAAGCTCGAGTACTGCGCGGCGAGGCACTGCGCGCGCTTCTCGAACTCGGCCGAGACCGTCGGCGTCCACCACTTTCGGAGCGTGCCCTTGGCATCGTAGTTGCGGCCCTGGTCGTCAAAGCCGTGCGAGAGCTCGTGGCCCATGACCATGCCGATGCGGGCGTAGTTGGCGGCCGGCGGGTACGACTCGGCGCTGTAGAACGGCGGCTGCAGGATCGCGGCGGGGAAGACCATCTTGTTGGCGCTCGGCTCGTAGTAGGCGTTCACGGTCGAGGCGAACATGTCCCAGCTCGTGCGGTCCACGGGCTTGCCGATGCCGCTCACCTTGGCGCCGGCCGCGAGCTGTTTGAGCAGCAGCACGTTCTCGAAGAACTTGTCGTTCTTAATCTCGAACGGCAGCTTCGAGACCTCGTCCGGGCCGCCGATGTAGTTGCGCACGTGCTGGAGCTTCTCGCGAGCGGCCGCGACCGTGGCCTCATCGAGCCAGTCCTCCTGCGAGAGTAGGCGGCTCATCGAGTCCTCGATCTGGTCGACGAGTGCCTGTGCCGAGGCCTTGGCCTCCGGGCCAAACACCTTGAGCATGTAGTACTCACCGAGCTGGGCGCCGAGGTACGAGGTGGTCGAGTCCACGCAGAACTGCGCGCGTGGCGCGAGTGAGCCGGAGCCGCGCACGGCGCCGTGGAAGTCGTGGCTCACGCGGCGGAAGTGCTCGCCGAGGACGTCGCCGAACGCGTCAATCACGTGGAAGCTGAGGTAGTTCTTAAGCTGCAGCAAGTTGATGCTGCTCAGCACGGCGTTCTGCGCGTCGAAGAAGCGCGGCGTCATGACGATCACCGGGACGTCCGCGACGGGCTCCTGCTTGTCGATGCCGCCCAGGTAGGCCGAGAGGTACGGGAACTGGCGGCGAATCTGCTCGAGCGTGTAGGGCGTGTTGGTGGTCCACGGGTCACGCAGCTCGGCGTTCGTGAGCGAGATCGTCGCGAACGCCTTCTCGGTCTCGAGAATGTTGGCCGCGTACTGGCTCACGTTGTGCTTGTCGAGGTCGCCGACCGCGAACAGGTCCTTCACGTACTTGACGTAGAGCGCCGAGTACTTGTCGAACTTCTCCTTCTCGAGGTAGTACTCGCGCGACGGCAGTGTGAGGCCGCCCTGCACGAGCGTAAGCACGTCCATCTCCGGGTTGGCCGGGTCAGCCTGCACGTCGACTTCGAAGAACGAGCTGACGCCGATCTCCTGGTCGAGCTCACCCGCGAGCGAGAGCAGGTCGAAGGTCGAGTTCTGCGCGTGAATGCGCTGGATAATGTCGGCGACGTACGCGACGCTCTCGTTGTCGACCTCGGCGGTCGTGTTCACGCACGACTCGTAGAACTCACCGAGCACAGGCGGCTTGGCGTCGATGATCGACTGGATGATCTTCTTGTTGTCCTGCGACACGGCGTAGAACGACGCGTCGATCGATGCACCGTCCGACGGCAGCTCGTGGGTCGCGAGCCAGTTGCCGCAGGCGTACTCGTAAAAGTCGTCACACGGGTCGGCGCTCGCGTTGATGAACGAGTTGGTCGCGTCGTAGAACGCCTTGTACTTGTCGCTCGCGTTCACGGCCGGCGCCTGGGCATCGCCCTGCTTGCGCAGGCTCAGCGGCGCGTCCTTGAGGATGGCCATCGGGCGCGGCGCGTGCCACTCCTTGCTCACGAGCGCGCCCGTGCAGAGCAGCGCGGCGGCGACACCGTACCACTTGCGCGACGAGGACGTCGCCGGCGCGCGCGGCGCCTGGATCTGGCGCGCGTCGGTGCCGTACAGAAGGCGCGTGGACTCGCTCACGGGCTTCACCATCGTGGTCGGCTGCGGACTGCGACGAGAGGGGGGGAACCGATGAATGAGCGGAGCGAGCTGCTCGCTGTCCGCCCTCGTTGATTTGGATCTCTTCGATCGGGGTGATGGCGGGCCACCCACCTGGCCCGCCAGTGGCGGATGAGAATGTTGGTAGAAGTGGATCGACTCACTGTTGGCTGCGGATGTTAAGAACAGAGTGTCGTATGATTGGAGGAAAAGGAGAATAGAAGTCATTGATTGGTACAAATACCGCGATTTGTGTGGTCCACCTGAAGAACTGATTGCCTCAGCACAATGCGTCGACGAACCGTGAAAGAGCGTGGGACTCGATTTCAGCCAATGGCTCATGTTGAGTCCGCAGCGTGGATCTCGACATTTGTGAAAACTGGCGGAGAGCCCCCAGTCAAAATCTGACCCTGGACCTCTCTGCGGCATGATCGATTGTAAACTGCTGTAGCCGAAAGCTGACGTGCCTGTCCATGCGACGCTTCACAACCAATTCTACATGCTCAAGGGGTCTCCCAAGCCTGTTTGTGCTGATTTGTTGTGAAGAAGAACTCCGCGCGAACTTGAAGATGCGGGGTTGTGCGCCTTCTGACATCCAGCGCACTGTACCCCGCTTCCAAATGGTGATCTTCCAGGTGCACAGTTATTATATCTTGGAGGTCTTCCAAACCTGAAGAAGAGTCGGCGAACAGTTCCAAACTGTGCTACACATCGAAGAAAAGAGGCAGTGACGCAGCAGGCATCCTGCTAAAAGTGCCGCCCAATCAGCGTTCGGGACCGCATTGTAGTTGAGAAGGCAACATTCCTAGATACTGTATATAAGTGAATTAGCTTCGTATTCCCCAAATTAGCATGTCTGAGCACTGATTTAGAGGGTTGAAGTGCGTCCCGCACACTGTTTTTCCTCGGGCTCATCCTCCCCTCGTCCACCGACGTGCCAGAGTGTACACGACACGGGGATGAGGGACCCGCGGGCAGCGCACCTTCCTCTATGCGGTCCACTCCTATATTTGCCGCCGCCTCGAGCCTTCTTCCCTCCGTCTTCCCATTGCTCCGTCCGCCATGACGCTCCGCGTGCTCGTTCGCCTGCCCGTGCGCCGTGCTGGTTCTCTCTCGCGCTTCAAGTCCTCGACGACCAAGCCGCTCGCTGAGCCGCTGCGCAGCGCCGCCAACGCCACCAAGACCTCCGGCGCGGAGGCCTCGCTGGCCGACAAGTTCAACCTCGCGTCGCTGAACGGCGGCAAGAACCCTTTCAACACGGCCAGCGAGCGGCTACTGCGCGTGCCGACCAAGAAGCCCAAGAACGACGCCGAGATGAAGGACGTATACTCGCTCGACTACCTGCTCGGCAAGAAGGCGTCCAAGACCGCGACGGCCAAGGCCGTGGTGGAGACCGAGGCCAAGAAGAAGGCGAACCCGTTCGATGTCGCCAGCGCCAAGCTCATGTAGTCGTCGTGTAGTCTTCCTCGCCCTTGTCTATTTGAATCGCAAATCTTTTTTTATTCGAATCTCGTTGTCCTGAGTTCCCACTTGACAGGCTAGAGGTTGGTGACGTGATGAAGCGAGTCCTGGAGGCTGCGCGGGTATCCCTTGGGCTCGAGCTCGAAATCCTACCAGCATAGGCACACACACGCATCCACGCTTCGTGAATTCATCATCTGCGTCAGAATGTTCACCAGTTCACCCACCTCGATCTCGTCGATACGGGCGGCGATGGCGTCGAGGTCCATCTCGCCTGGCTGAAACACCGTGCCGCGGCTACGCTGCCAGCGCACCTGAGAGACCCAACCGCCAGCGACCTCGTAGATATTGCCGTTGCGCGTGCAGCTCTCGTGGCATAAGTAGGCGACAAAGGGCGAAACCAGCTCGGGCTTGAGCTTCTGGAAGAGCTTCTCGTCGACGATGCCGTCGGTCATCTGAGACGCTGCGAGCGGTGCCACGACGTTGGACAGTATGTTCTTCTTCGCGCCCTCCTTGCTCGTTGTGAACGTGAACCCGGCGATGCCGAGCTTGGCGGCCGAATAGTTGGCCTGGCCAAAGTTGCCGTAGAGCCCCGACGCCGAGGCCACGTTCACAATGCGGCCGTACTCTTGCTCGCGCATTTGAGGCCACGCCGCCTTGGTGACCCTTTTGCAGAAGCATCGTCGCACGCGTCACGTTCATGAAGAAGATGGAGCCAACGTGAGCATAACTACCAGGACGTACCGCATGGTACCTTCGAGATGGACGCGGTAAACATCGTCCCATTGCTGCTTGGTCATGCGCGCGAACGACGCATCCCGCACTATGCCTGTGGAACCAGAACCGTTCATAATATCAGCTTCGCCGAAGGAAGACCCACGACGTGAGTCCTGCACACACACCCGCATTGTTGACGATAATGTCCACGCGGCCCCCTGCAGCACCCGTTCATACATACACACGCAGTTCATTAGCCGCACAATCATCCATCATTTGCCCCCACAGACCACCTACGTACACTTCTTGATCGCGGCCTCGACGACCTTCTCGCCCTCGACGGCGCTGTCGTGGTTCGCCGCGGCGTCGCCGGGGAGCGCCTTCGCGACTAGATCCGCGGCGAAGACCGTCTTCTGCGTGGTCGGGCACGTGGTCGTGGCCGGGTCGTTCACGAGCACGTTCGCGCCGAGCGCGCTGAGGTACTCGGCGTACGCGCGGCCGAGGCCGTTGCCGGCGCCCGTCACAATGGCCACTGCGGACAGGAGCCACAGATGCTCAGCGTCTAAAGCGGGCTGCGTCCATGTACGAGATGCACGGACGCACCGCGGTTGTCGAAGCGCAGGCGCGGCGCCATGCTGGTGGTCTCCGAAATGCCCCCACTTGAAGATTGATCGGAATGTCGATGCAAACGCGAGTGCGGATTGTTGCGCGAAGGTGGCGATTGCTGTTATGGTGTTGCCCAGTCGTACCTTCGTGCAACATCCTACACACGAAAACAGAACCCTGCGATTCATGTGGTCGTTGAAGGGCGAGTGCAGCTAGGTCGGACACTAGTGCACGGAGGCCGGTTGGTTGGGGCGCGATGGAGATCTACGAGTGCGAGGACGCCGTGCAGCTCGCGCTCACGCGCGCGCGCCCGCGGCACCTCACCAAGATGATCAACGAGGTGCGGACAGCTGGCGCTGTGCGTCTAACGTTTGCCGCTTGGTCGCGTCTAACCGCCGCGAGCCACATATTTTGGTGTTCTTGTAGCACTTGGCGGAGGAACACCAGCAGCAGCAACAAGCCGCGTCGGCGCCGACCGCCGGCACGTCCTCGAAGCCCCGGCCGCTGGAGTTTGTGTGCATCGAGTGCCGCGATGACGGTGCGTGGCTCAGCCGCGGCGTGAAAATGCGGGGATGTCTGGACTAACCGCTCGGCGTCTATCCGCTCCCGCAGGCCCCGAGGGCCGCGCGCGCGCGTTCTTCTCGGCGCCGCCGCCGACCGTCGTGTTCTGCGCCAACCGCCTGCACTCGGCTAAGGAGGTGGAGGAGACCATGGTCCACGAGCTCATCCACGCCTACGACGTACGGCCCAAAGCTCCGGAGTTCCAGCGAGGGGACTATCCTCCAAACCGTAACCGCGCTCACTCGTGTGGTTATGCTGTAGTTTACGGTGCGCAAGATGGACATCACTAAGCCCGACGTGCTTGCGTGCAGGTTTGTGGCGTCGCTGCGTTCGTGGGAGGATGTGACAGTACTGACGGAGCGACTTGTGCGGGTACTGGCTGCAGTGAGATCCGGTCCGCGCGCGAGTCCGAGTGCTACAACAAGGCCCAGATCCTGTCGAGGCTGCTGCCGGACGTCGAGTTCTTCCGGAACAGCAAGGCGTGGCTCCACCGGCGCTGCGTGCGCGAGCACGCCGTGCGGTCCACACGCGTGGGTGCTTTCCCCAGTCGGTCGAGAGCGCGTTGACGGTTTCTGGACACTGAAAACCATGTTTTGATGTAGTCAATGTTTCCGGATGAGGCGCGCGAGCAAGTGGAGAAGATGTTTGACCAGTGCTACGCCGACGAGATGCCGTTCTCGAAATGATGGGGCGGCATCAAAAGCGCCCATCAACGGTTTGAAAGGCTCCCAATAACCGCTCATAGAGAAGTATGAACATTTGTCGTGGGTCCTTTGTGAAGCATAGGAGCTCAAGTAGGGAAGTGCAACAAGCTGTTGCTCACTCCACATCATTAGCAGATCGGAGGAGGCGACATGCACGACTCTGAATTAGAGGGAAGAGTATACACTATAGTTCAATACAGACGGCAGCTGAAACGACACGGGTAACATCCTTTCCGCTACGTGCGACTCTTCACAGACCTCGTCAAGGTGTCTCACACCAACGCACAAGCAATCAACACCATCATGGCGACCTCAGGGCAAGCGGGACAGGGCCCCAACATGAACGACCCGAAGGTACGGGCCACGCTGTACATGCAGTCGCACGGCATCAAGGAGCTGTTCGACGGACTCGCGACGCTGCTGCTCTTCCACCGTCCGGCCGAGCCGCGCGTGTTCCTTGCGCAGCACCTCACAGAGCTCCAGCGTGCCAAGCAGAATCAAACGCACGTACGTCGGCTTTCGTGGCGTTATGCTGTGTGCCTCTGGAGAGCAGATCCTGTAGCCCAGTGGTCTTGTTTGTAGATCCCATTTTTCGAAGAACAGGACCTGGAGGCGATGTTCGCTGCGTTCGACGTCAACGACCGTGGCTACATTACCCCACAGCAGTATGATCAAGGTGAGCACGTTGTTGTCTCTATGGTGGCGTTCGTGCATGGTGAATGACACAAGGGATGTGATCACACCAGCGCTACGGAGCTTGGGCATCAATCAGCCGACTCTTCGGCTGCCCGAGTCCATTTCCCAGATCAACCAGAGCCTGTTTACGCGAAGCATGTATGTTTTGGTTTGGCGTGAGCGTGCTTCCGCCGTAATTCGTGGTGCTGATATTGTCGTGTGTTCCCAGGACCCAAGAGCTCAAGAACGCATCTGCGTCGCTTATGTGACGTAGGAGACCAAGGGTGTTGTTTGGATAAATACGTTAGTTCTTCTCATAAGGGACTTTCCAAGCAGCGCGCGCAGTGAGTTAAAATTCGAGATACGGTGGACACGGAATGAACGAGCGCGTGAGCGCGCCTTGCGCCTCGTTGCGGCGCATGTCGAGAAGCTGGAGCTTGGGGCAAAACTTTAGCACGCCCTCGGAGGTGAAGACGTTCCATAGCGCAAGCACGCCTGCATTGCGGATCCGGTTCTGCCGGATGTCGATGACGCGAAGGAGCTTGAACGTGCCGCGCAGCATGGCGTGCGCAAACGCCTTTGCACCTTCGTCGCCGATCACGTTGCCGTGCAGCAGCAGTTCGCGCAGTTCCGGGAGCCCGCCTTGGTCAAGAGCACCGAGGAGCTGTGTGGCACCACTGGCATCAATACCGTTGAACCGCAAGTCGAGCAGCTGCAGCTGCCCGCACGCTCCACGCACGAAGCAATCGGAAAGCGCGACCATCGCCGAGTGACGGATATGGTTCCAGCCGAGGTGGATCGCTTTCACGCGAGGGCACGCGCCAGTCAGCAGCGCACGCGCGAGCTCTAGTCCACCGTGGTCGCCGATGGACTCGCCTCGAATTTCCTCCACGTGCTTAAAGCGCTTCATGTTGACCGTGAACACCATCCGCTTGGCCTTCGTCGTCGACGAGCCACCACCACTGAGAAACGACGGGGATGCGGAAACTTGCGGTTGGGACGTAGGTGCCTGACTCAAGCGCAAGATGAGCACGCTTGACGTCTCGTCCTGCTCGCCTTTTGCTAGCGGCGAGGGCGTGTTGATTGCAGGCAGCGTACCGTAGCGACGCCCAATCTCGTCCGCGACGCCAATGTTATGGTCCACATCCGCGCGCACTGCGCGACGCGCCTCCTCGTCTTCTGCGAGTGCAACAGCATGCTGTTCGATGCGATTGCGCTCCTCCTCTCGTTTCCTGGCTTCTTCGGCCTCTTTTGCTGCGATCTTCTGCTTGCGCCGATCTTCGCGTTGAAATACAGAGATCACTTGCGCGCGCTTCTCACTCTTGATCACGTCCTGCTCGTACTGGTACAGCGTCTCCCGGAACTCGCGCTCCTTCTGTTTGGTTAATTTATGTTGCACCATGCGCTTCTGCTTTCGTTCTTTCTTCGCTCGCTTTTCCTCATCCAGCGCCTGTTGACGTAGACGCGCGTCCTCGGCGGCGGTCCGGAACGCTTCGTGCTCGCGCTTCCACCGCTCCTCCTCCTTCCACTCGAGCAGCGGGTCTCGCCGTGCGTCCATCCACTGCTGCTGCTTGGCCCGCAGGCGCTGCTTGAGCAGCTCCATGGGCCCTAGTCTTGCTTCTTCTTCCTCATCCTCTTCACTTTCGTCGTCACTGTCTTCATCACTGTCGTCGCTGTCGACTTGACTGGCTTCACGAACCGGTCCTGCACCGCCGTCTCCAGCACCTGCATGGTCTGGATGGCCATGAGCGTCGCCGTGGGTTGCATGGGCATCGTCATCGTGGTCAGCGTCGTGCGGGGTCTCACGAAGGGAGAGAGATGGCATGTGATCGAAGCTACAAAAGGTGTCCGCGATGGTATGAGATGCTCAGAGCTACCGATGCATGCGAAACCAAAGCCCAGAAACCGAGGGAGCATACGTCACCTCGAATCAGATACCGTGGTCGACGGGAGCATGCGATGAAGGGATGAAGAGACTAATATCAAAAGATACTTTCTGAGCACTGTAGCCATCCCAAGGCACAGAAAGTGGTTCTAAGAAAAATATATGCTCAAAATACGTTATACCTGACGATATCTATATCCTACAATATTCATCACATCTACCTTCTTTTGTGATATAGGGACAGTCAGTGCTATTGTTAGAAAGATCGCGGTCAGAAATACCTCTCATGCGACATCGACGCCTCATCTACACGATTGATGGGCTCTACTTGGGCTTCTTTCTCCCCCAGAGCGATCCGACGCAGCATTCGGAAATCCGTCTCCACGCACGCAGGTGGCATCCACACCCGACGAACCAGCCTCCTCACCCTCTCACCCAGCCAAAGATGCCGGTCTCGGAGAAGGTCCCGCTCGCGCTGCGCGTCGCCACCGTCGGTCTGTCGATCCTCACGTTCGCGACTGGTGGCGCCGGCCACCTCAAGTCGTGTCAGTTGGGCACGGAGCACTTCAACTCGTACCACCAGATGAACTTTGTGATCACGCTCGCCGTGCTGGTTTGCGTGGTGATGACGCTGCGCATCGTCGCGTTCGATTACAAGCGCCGTCGCCTGCCGGGCATGCACGTACAACTCGCGTTCGATGGCGTGTTCCTCGTGCTCACGTTCATTGCGGCGGTCGCCGCGGCGCTCTCGCCGGTCGCGAACGACGTGTGCACGGGCCACAACGACCGACGCGTCTGGATCGAGGAAGTGTGCGAGTTCAGCTGCTCGAACGTTGTGGCGGCCATCGTCATGATGTTCTTCCTGTTCGTCTGCTTCCTCGCGCAGATCCTGTTCACAGCCGGTGTCATTCGCGTGGGCGAGACGGCCACGCCCGCCGAGGACTTCACGTTCGACGAGACCACCGGCACGCCTCGCGCGCGCAAGATCAACGCCCAGAGCCCCGTGCAGGCTGCCGTCGGCCAGGTCTAAGCGGCGCCCTCGCCACGAGAGCACACCGAGATGGGCTACGCCTCTCGCTCACATCTTTTTATTTCTCCCTAATCTATACTCCGGATGACACACGCTTGTGTGCGTCCCAGCATTCGATTTTTTTGCTGTCTTGGTCGGTTCTTTTTTTTTTGCAAAATGGGTACACTGGAGCAAGTCCACCGTTGCGAGGTTGCTGGTGTGCTGCACACGAAGCGGATTCGGGCCGTGGGCACACCCCGGATGACTCCGGACGACCCCGGGTGACTCTGGACGACTCCGGGTGACTCTGGACGGGCACCTGATCCCTCCAGTGAGCCAACGTGGCGCATTAGGTTCATGTACCCGCCACAATCCGTTTCCCCGGTTTCGTGAAGCCAGCTGGATCCAAGTCATGGACGTGCGTTGGTTCATCCAACACGTCGCAGGGACCACCAGGCCTGATACCGACTGCTCCCGTTTGGACTCCGGAACCCGCCCAGCGAGGTCGGTCCGTTCGTCTTGCCCCACCATCAAGATCTCGAGAAGCGGGAATAGGGGTCTGGATCTGGTGCACAGTTCAACATTTGAGAAACGCGTCCACCTCGCACCAACACGAAGATGTGGGATGCAGGCGGCCGGCCGTGCGATGGCGCCAGACCACACTGTCCCGCTGCATGCTCTTGCTGGCAAAGCCACTCAAGCCACGTGCACAATGTATCAGTGCCGCCATGAGCGGCACCCATACTTGGGAAAGCCTGCGGGTCCAGTAAGGCGCTTGTGGAGTGCGCGAACTTTCCTCAGCAACCTCCCGCGTTCGTTCAATCGCGACCATCTGACGTCCGGCAGCCAACCGGCGCGGGGTAGGTCTACACAAGGTTTCATCCAATCCGGAGGCGCTGATTCGCTTGCCAACCTTGACTGAGCGCCCTGGCCATGTGGACTTCAGAAGGGGTAGGGATACGGATGTCACTGACATCCCGGTTTCCCCTTCCCCGACCGCAACTCGAGTCCGCAGCGTCCACGGCTTTGAGCGAGCGTCCCGTGTGCTGTGGGCCAGATGCAAAGCCGGTCGGTCGGGGCGCAGCCACCTTCGTTCCTCCATCACATCGCATCGCATCGCCGGCGGCGCGGGGTTTCCTTCCTTGGTTCCCCCACCCACCCGGCTTACTCCTCGTTATTCGCGACGTCCGCGGCCGCTCCCGCACCGCGACCGCCCGGGCGCACAAGGGGAAGGGCATCCTCATCCACGGCCACATCCACCCGCGGCCCCGCCGTCCACACGCCGCCTCCATCCATAGGCATCGCCCCCCGCATGCACCGGAGCCTCCATGGGCGACTACGGCAAGCAGAGCTGGAGCTTCATCTCGGAAAACTCGTTCTCCACGCGCTCGGACGTGCCGCTCGACGTGCTCGAGTACGCGGCGTCGCACGACTCGATCGACGAGCGCGACGCCCTCGGCGTCCCCACGCAGAGCGATGAGGACCTCGCGGCCGCGATGCGGCGCGTGCGCGAGCGCATGCTCTCGAAGGAGCGCGAGCCGCCGCCGCCGCCGCCCAAGTCGGCACGCACCGCCAGCACGCAGTCGAGCGCGCGCGAGCCGCGCAGCGCGTCCACGCCGCGCCGCAAGCTGACCGTGACGTTCAAAGACGAGCGCGAGAGCATCCCCGTGGTCTGCCGCCCGAGCAGCGCGCCGTCGCCGTCGATCCAGCTGCTCGAGGAGCCGGCGTACCAGCAGCGCCCGCGCGAGCGCTCCAACACGCCGCAGAACTTTTTCAACCACACGCTCTACGGCTCGCTGCGCCACGGCGAGTCGGTGGACCCGTTCGCGCGCGACTACCTCGGGCTCGCGAGCACGGCCGCGGCCTCGGGCTTCATGGTGCCGTTCCTCGAGGCGTGCTTCCTGCCGCTCCTCGCGGTCTATTTAAACCTGAGCGAGAACCAGCGCCACGCCGCGCAGCGCTTCCTCGAGCTCCCGGGCGTCGTGTCGTTCTTCATCGGCATCGTGTCCGATTTCTACCCGCTCAGCAACTTCCACCGCAAGTCGTACATGCTGCTCGGCTGGGTCTTCGCGTACCTCAGCCTCATGGCGCTCATCGTGATCACCATGATCGACGACGGCGCCGACCTGCTCAGCGACAATGTGCGCACGTTCGGCGGCGGCGTCGTGTACATCTTGCTCATGATGGGCACGAGTCTCGGTGTGACCATCGCGACCGTGACGGCGCTCACGTTTGTTGTCGAGCTCTCGCAGCGCGAGGCCATCCACGATCGAGGGTCCGTCATGATGAAGTATTTGATCACACGGGAAGCTGCCAAGCTTGTCGCATTGGTCGTCACGTCGCTGATCATGGACTTTGACGATGCCACGGGCCGCACCAAGAGCGTGGTCTCGCTCAAAGTCGTCGTGCTGATCATGGCGCTGATCGTGCTGCTCCCCATCCCGGCGGTGCTTTTTCGACTGAAAGAAGAGAAGCGCGAGATCAAGGTCGACTCGGTGGACCGGTCGTCGCTCACGCACCAGCTCTGGAACATCCTGCAGCAACAGGCCGTGTGGCGCATCATCCTGTTCGTCTGCGCGTCGTTCTTCTTGCTGTTTTTCGAGTTTGAGAACGCCACAAAGGCTCTACTGGTGTGGGCACACGTGGGGCCAGATGCCGCGCGCGTCGGTGAGATCCCAATCCAGGCCATGATCGTGTTCATCATGTGCTTTTACCGTGCCAAGTTGCTCAACTACAGTTGGATTCGCGTGAGCGTGATCAGCATTTTAGTTGCCGTGGTCGCCACGATCACAGCCGCGACGCCCGTGATCTTCGACTCGACACGGTCCCCGTGGTACTTTTTGTCCATGCAGTCACTCACGGGGATCAGTCGCGGCCTGCTCGTCGTGGTCACCACGTTGCCAATCATCGAGATCACCGAGACAGGCATCGAAGGAGCGACGACGGGCTTGGTGTCGTCGTACGATGTGCTGATCCGCTCAGCTGTGGCGACGTTCTCGGAGGGCATCAGCAAGTCCAGCAGCTCTCTTGTGCGCGACTTTAGCGTGGAGATGCTATCGAAGAACGCGTCGCGAACGCGGGGCAAGGCGTTCGCGTTCACGCTCGGGCAGTGCGGCATCCACTTGGTGGCGCTGCTCCCGAGTATGTATTTATTACCGCGGCAGAAGCTCGACGCGCAGCAAATGCGCGCGTACGGTGGGTACCACCGCGCCGCGGGGCTCGCCATCCTGTTTCTCTTTCTTGGGCTCGTGATCTACGCTGGCACGGTCAATGTGCTGGCGCTGCTCCACAAGTATTGAGACCCACGATGGAAGCCGCTTCCCCCCAGGCTCTTTTGAGCTCCGGGGGGAGATTATTAGTCGTTAGAAGATTGTGATGAAGTATGTAAGAAACCCGCTGTATGCGGCGGAGAGTACCCGAGCGAGACAGAGATCGGTAGTGAGATATGGACGTCAATGTGAATGGAAGCGTTCCTCGACCTGTTGGTTGCTTGGTGTGGATTCTGAGATGGCTACACGGCAACTTGCTTCAGTAAACAGGGTTTCCAGCGAAATAATCTGGTTTAGACCTCCTAAACAGGTCACTAAAGAGGGGTCCCGTTTCCCCGCGCGCCACCACTGCCAGCCGACAAAATGACGGGGAAAGTCGACGCCGTGCTGGCGGCGCTGGCGGCGAACCGCGCGTTCGCGGAGGAGCTGAGGCGCTCGCTGGACGCGCTGGACGCCGAGGAGAAGCAGCTGCAGACCGCCGTCCAGGCGCTGCGTCAGCGCCGCGCGAGGCGACGCGCCGAGCGCGCGATGCGCGCGATTGGCTGGGACGCGGCCGCCCAACGCGGCGTCGATGGCGGCGGCGCTGACGTGTTCGTGCGCGAGAGCGAGAGCCGCTACAAGCGCGTGGGCGACACGCCGCGGTCGTTCATCCGCAAGAAGCCGTCGTTCTTCTACAGCGCGCCGGAGAAGCCCGAGAAGCCCGCCAAGCGCGTACGCGACCGCCGCAAGAAGCGGCTGCCGCTGCCGTCGTTCGCGCCGCCCGTCGTGGACCTCGCAAAGGAGACCGAGCCGCCGCCGAACCTGGACGCGCAGTGGCTGCGGCTCCACAGCCACGAGGCGTTCGTGGCGACGCCCGCCAAGGTGTTCACGCCCAAGGAGCGCGAGGCCGTGCGGCGCTTCGCGCAGCAGCACGCGACCGACGGCGACCTAGCGCGCGAGATCCCGCTGGACACGTGGAACCTGATCGCCAAGGTGACCAAGCCGCCGATCCACCGGTCGGGCTTCGCGTGCAAACTATGGTGGGAGCTCCACGAGAACCCGACCGTGCGGCGCGCGGCCTGGACCAAGGAAGAGGACACGGCGCTCAAGGCTCTTGCAGCCGACCCGGGGCTCGCCAACAACTGGGCCGAGATCGCGCGCCGCATGCCGATCCCCGGGCGCCCGCCCGTGCACTGCCTCACGCGGTACATGACGCGGCTGTGCGCGTCCAACCTCAACGACAAGTTCACGCCCGAAGAGGATGAGATGCTGCGGCGCGCGGTGGACGTGTTTGGCGAAAAGTGGACCATCATCGCCGACCTCATGGACGGCCGCATCGCCGAGCAGCTGCGCCACCGCTGGCAGCTCTCGCTGAGCCCGCACGTCAAGCTGGGTAAGTTCTCGGTTATGGAGGACCGCCGCTTGTTGCTCGCGCTGTACGCGTACTACGACCGCGACGAGGTTTTCCATCGGGACGCTGTGCAGTGGCAGCAGGTCTGCCACCACCTCGCCGGGCGACCGCCGCCACCCGTGCGCGACCGGTTCCTCATGTCGATCAACCCGGACGTGACATTCCGTGAGTGGACGCCGGAGGAGGACGCCGTCATACGCTCGACTGTGGAGACCTACGGCTTTGATCTCCCAGGGCTCTGGCCGCGCATCGCGGCGCAGCTGGGGAACCGCACGGACAACCAGGTCTCGCGGCGCGCGCGCACGCTGCTGGCCAAGGAGTACAAGGAATACAAGGAGGCGAAAGAGCGTGCCGGCGGCGACCGCGCGACACTGCCGACCATCTTTGCACGCATGAGCACAGGGCGACGCGATGGCCGGATCGCGGGTGTGTATGAGAAGCGCAGCAGCTACAATGGCGACGAGCACCAGCCAGGCGAAGACTTCGAAGACGACACGGCAGAAGAAGAAGAAGAAGAACAAGAACAAGAGGGGGAGGGAGATGGCGCTGCTGATGGTGGCGTGGAGCTAAGCGAGGTGTAGCCACGCGAGTGCGTGTAGGTGTTCTTGACCCTCGAAATAGGATTCGGGCCAACTGTGCGTGACATGCCGCCGACTTGGGTTTCAAAAATACTGCAACTCGTTCAGTACTTCTTGATGGAGTTCTCGTCTGGGCGTCGAAGCTTGGACAAACGCATCGTGTCCCAGCAAACGCAATCCTTCCTCTTTGACCTACAAGCAGCCCAGCGAAAAGACAACTCGGCCATGGACCCGCTGTCGATCAGCGCTGTCACCGTCAAGCGGAACACGATCTCGTCGCGTGGCGGCGCATCGCGGTCGGGCTCCGGGCAGCGCTTACTGTCGGCCTCTCCGTACAAGATGGACGAGACCATGGTCCATGACGGCAGCGATCAGGCTAAGCCCGTATTTTCCAAGCTCAAGCCCACGCGGTGCTACCGCCCCAAAGAGTGGACGCCCGAGGTCGAAGAAGGTTCGTAGCAACCAGCGTCAGTCGCTCAGGAGGCTACAAAATGGTGAGTGAGCAGCTTACCCAATGTTTCCTCATTGCTGTAGCCTTCCGTGTGCAACAAACTGGTTGGCGGGATGTGAAGGAGTACATGGAAGTGTACGGTGCGCCTGAGCGCTGGGAGAACGGCTTTATTCGCTGTACGCGCGTGAAGAGCAATGGATACTACACGTACTGGTGCGTAGTCTTGCGTTCCGAGGAGATTGGTCATGTCCACCGTCATGGCAGTAGAGCTGACGAGCTTCCATCATTCTCCAGGCGAACGCACCGCGAATGCGATGACAAGTACCTGCACACGGTCAAGATCTTCGAGTATGCGTAGCACGCACCAGCACCATCGTAGACAGCGCGCAATATACGGTATTTACGATTGCTATCCAAAGATGCTACGCCGCACGCGAGTGAGCCACGGCGCATTCTCTTCAGTCTCGCCTTAGAAGCACAAGCACGCCACTCGTCACTATCGCAAGCAGCAACACGAGCAGAGGCCGCGTCCACACGGACGCCGCGCTAAGCTGAAGCCCACCTGAGGCCGCCGACTCCGCAGCTTGCGCTGGAGATACCGTCGCAGCGGCATGCTTCGTGGTCGTGGTCGTGGCCACCTCGTCCGCCGAGTCTCCGCTTTCCTCCTTGTTGTCCAGCAAGCGCCCGCCCCACGTCTCCTTCTCCTTGGCGCGCGCCTCAGCCGTCTTCTCCGCCAGTGTTTGGAGCGCCTACGAATGCAAAAGAGCACATCACGCTTGATTAGACCAGCAATTTCACCCTGACAAGCCCAGCTAGCTGCACCTCTCGAATGTTCTTGTCGTTGGGCTGAATCTGCGCTGCGAGCTTGAGCTTCTTCCGAGCTGCATCCAGGTTCCCGCTGAGCAAGTGGGCCTTGCCGCCACGGTAGAGCGCCTTGGGGTTCTTCGCGTCGATCGCGAGCGCCAAGTCGGCGTGCTCCACGACCTTGGCGAGGTCCTGCGAGCCGTCCGAGCCGCCCAAATAGCACATCGCGAGGTTCAGGTGGACGGGCAGACGCACTTCGTTCACGGCGTCGCGGTGCTTGTCCATGAACTCAAAGTGCCACGTGCCCTCGTCAAAGTCGACGTGGAAGAGCGCGCGCTCGTACCACTCGATCGCGCGCGGGACGTTCTTCTGCTTGAACTGCGCCGAGCCGCGGTCGCGGCAGAGCGCCGCGCGCTCCACGCGTGTCTCGAAGATGCACGACCGCTCCTGCGCGGCATCTTCCCAGTGAGTATCACACAAAGAAAGAGAGCTAGAGCAGATGGCACAGGGTCTTACATCTTCCATTAGGAGCTTCTCGAGCTGCTTCTCCTCGCTCAGCGGTGCCTCCGCGCTGTTCTCGTTCACCTGGGCGTCCGCCATCTCCTTGAGGTTCTGGAAGGAAATGACGCTGGCAAGACTTGCCATGGGGAGCTCACCATCATTCCTATAGGTACGCATTTCACCGTTTGCCTCCCATACAGGATGCCAAGGATGGGAGAGGATAGCATGATAGAGGTGCGTAAGTACGTTACCTCTGATTAACCAGCTGAAGAGAAGCTCGTTCTCTCACATCCCACTTGGCATTTTGCAGAGAAGACCGAGAGCGCCACATTCTCCCAACAATGTCGACCACCGCGACGACCGACGCGCTGCTGCCCAAGCTCACCGAGGAGATGCGGCTCGCGACCAAGAGCGCGCACAGCTTCTCGCAGAGGTGCGTGGGACATGCGTTGGCTTTGGGAAGGCCGACGAAGCTAGGATCGCTTACCGCTCACTCCTGCTTCTTGTGGGTGGGTGGCAGCGCCGTGAACGCCAAGCTGCTGGTCTCGTTCACGAACAAGAAGGTGTACGGCCAGGCGGTTCTGCTGTTCTGTACGTGTGTCATTTGGCGTGCTGGGGCGTGATGAAGAGTTGGTGGAGAAGTAGCATTGATATGAGTTCCATGCGCCCAGACTACATCTACGCGCAGATCGAGTTGTCGATGCGCTCGCAGAAAAAGAACCCGCTCTTCAAGGACGTGCTGGAGGCCTGCGAGAAGCTGCATCGCGTGCGTATTGATGAACTTAGCATTGTATCATCAACGCTGTCTATTGATCTGGTGCTGTGTGTTGCCAGAGTGACGCGTTCGTCAAGGACGTGGACTTCTATCTTCAAGAAGGATGGAGCAAGCAGTACGGACCGCCGCCGGCTGTGGTCGCGTACGTGAACCGCATCAAGGAGCTGGAGAAGGAGGTACGTGGCATGCTGGAGTGGTATCTTTCAGTAGTGTGCTTCCAGGATCTCTTGACTGACAAATGTTTGGACACCTCAGGACCCGATCCTTCTCATCCCGTACGCGTACCACATGTACATCACACTGCTCTCGGGCGGGCCCTATATCAAGAAGATGGTCATGCGAGCGTTCAGCCTCCAAGACGCGAACGGCGTCCAGATCTTCGAGTTCGACTCGAAGAGCCTCATGGTAGAGACCCACTCTACTCCATAGCTGCGTGTGGGCAATGGCAATGACACCGTTTGGTGATCCCGACTAGGCTCTTCGCACTCCGCTCAAAGACGCGGTGGACGCGCTGCCGATGGATGCGGATACGAAGAAGCGGTTCTTGGCCGAGTCCCTGCGTGTGTTCCAGTCCAACAACGAGGTGCGTTTCCCGCGTTACATCGTGTCGTCGTCATCGAGAGCCCGCCGAGCTGATGCATTCGTGGACGTATTTGGGGATCTTCTCCTAGGTGGTGAAGGGCATCGAAGGCATGGGCCGCCAGTTTGCGCTGTGGCTGCTCAAGTGGATCATCGTCATCCAGCTCATCTACTGGGTGCGTACGAATGACACTGCGGCGCTAAACGAGAGACACAGCAAGAGAGCTAACTCGCCGTGCTTGGGCTGGAAGACCTACGTGCTCTTTGTACAGGGCAAGCCCGCCATCGCGTAAGTTCGGTCAGTGTCCACCACCACACCGCCATACGGGAACCCGTATATTGCGTGATCCATATTTGGGCTAATCTACGTCGAACCCTTGATATCGAATAAAACCTACATGCTCCAATCAAGGTTCTAGATCGCCTCTCGAAGGTTTCCCTCCCTTTCTCCCTCACAGTTCAAACCGACCAGCGACCGGCAGCCAGCAACCCCACGGGCCCAATAAGGAGAATGGTACGTGGCCGCTGGAAGCGAGCCCCTGGACGCGCGTTCGCGGGCCGTTCGCGGCGCCCCGCTCTCCCCTCGCAGCGTCCTCGCGCGCGTGCCGCCTTCTCCTCGTCTCGCCGGTTCCAACGCGCCGCTTCCCGTCCTCTCGCGACGCCGACAAGCCGCGGAAACGCGTGTTGAGGGAGAGGATGGTGTGCCGCTTGAGGAAACTCGGCCTCGCGAGAGCAGAGGCTCTATAGAGGAGGAGAACAAAGCGCCTCGCGAGCGATCGGGCTGTGTAGACTGTGTGCGCGTCCAGGGTGAACGCAGTGCCTGGTGTTTTTTATCGCGGGACGCTAATGGAGTTTGTGTGGGCGATGTGGCTGCGGAGCAGGAAGGAGATCACCAGCAGGCGCCGCCGCCGTTTCGAGAGGACTATCCTCCGCCGGTGGACAACTACAACCGCGGGCCTCCGCCTGGCGCGGTCCCCCATGGAGGTGGGTACAGCGCGCCGCCCATGGATCACCGCGGCGCGTACCCGCCGCGCTCGCCGCCCATGGGACACGAACCTGATTTCCGTGGACGCCGCGACAGCCGCGATGCAGGTTACGATGGCGGCCGCCCGCACGGAGGCGGATGGAATCGCGGCGGCCACCGCAGCCGTAGCCGCAGCCCGCCTGGCGGAGGTGGCTACGGCCGGGGTGGGGGCTACCATCAGGGCCCGCCGCCGAACCAAGGGCGCGGGGATTACCAGTATGCCCAGGGGGACAATGGCGCGCACAACAACGGTGCTGCCCGCGTCGAGCGCAAGGCTGTGCAAAGCATCGAGCCCATGGATTCGTACAAGGTGTTCATGATGCGCCAGGACGAGAACTCGACTCCGGAGACGTATCAGCAGCGGTACGAGGAGTACAAGAAGAAGTACACGCAGCGCCTCATGCGCGCATTCTTCGAAGACCACAAGGGCGAGGAGTGGCTGCAGGAGCGGTACTCGCCAGCGATTCGGTTCCGGCTGGACCGCCAGAAGCGCGCGCTGAAGATCGCAGAGGCGAAGCTGTTTGTCGAGCGCGTCGTGAGTGGCACCGCAAAGATCTGCATGGATGAGGAGAACGATCTCACCGGTAGCGACTACGACAATGACCTTGAAGACAGCAAGCGAATCCTGTACGTTCGACGTATTCCGTGCGCGTGCCCTGAGGCGACGCTTAGCGAGACGATCAAGAAAGCGGTGCGTTCGATCTTTGTATCTCTCTAGCGGGCTTGTTGACGATGATGTCTGATCTATGTTCTGGTTCATAGGGAGTCAATTTCCAGCGCATCTATTTGTCGGATCCGGTGAAGAAGAGCACTTTCGAATTCGACCGAAGCGCTTACATCGTGTTTGAAAGTGCCGAGCTTGCGGCTGAGGCACTACCGAAGATCCACAACACATTCATTCAGGACGCTGACCTCTTCACACCGTTCCGGCTTCAAGTATCCCAGCATCGTTCTCGGGCACCTCTGAAGACCCCTTCGTACCTGTCCGTACCGGAGCGTCTGTCGCTTGACTTCCAGCAGGCTCTCAAGCTGGCTGGTCTCCTCGACAAGGCTCTCTACTTGAAGGAGGATGATCTCAACTCGTGCGGTATCGAAGCGCTGCTTGAGAATGAAGCAGTGTCCGCGAACTACTCGACGGAGAAGCAGAAGCTCGACGTGATCATTGCATACCTGCGTCGTGTGCACCACTACATCTATTACGCTGCGGTTCAGTGTATTGACATGGGCGACATTATGCACGCCCACCCAGCGCTCTTTTGTCGCCCTGCCCCCACGACAAAAGATCTCGAAGACGAAAAGGTGCGTGCGGATGGATATGTTGTGCATGGGGATAAGTTCGATTATTCTCAGTCTCGTCATGTCTTCGTTAGATTCGAAAGGAGTCCGTTGGAGGCGCTGAAGAGACCGCCGAGTCCAAGGGTGGCTGGGCTGCGAATCTCGATGAGAAGGTGCAAGCGTATATCGAGGAGCTGAGTCCCGAGAACGTCGCGGCGAAGCTTGACAAAGAGAAGGCGTTAGTCGATGAGGTTGAGACAAGAGAAGAGTCTTCGCTCGAGACAACCTACTCGAACTACGCCGAGAAGGCGGGTGACGATGGCAAGCATCGATGCCGACTGTGCACCAAGTTGTTCAAGGGGCTCGATTTCGTCAAGAAGCACATTCGAAACAAGCATCCGGAACTCGTCGTTGATAAGATTGCCGAAGTTGGTGAAAGTTACATGTGGGAGCAGTATCGAGAAGACGCGAACCGGCCTCTCCCGCCAATCGAGACGACCAACACGTTGACGAACCCTGTTCTCGGTGGCCGTGGTGGTCCATCGGGTGGCTCGTACGCTGGCCGTGGGGGTGGAGGCCGCCCATACGGAGGAGGGCCGGGCAACAGAGGATACCAACGTGATGGTCCCGGTTACCGTGGCTACGGACCGCCTCGCGACAACCGCCCTCGACGAGGATCTTTTGGTGACAACCGAGGGCGTTCGCCGCCGCGGAACCACCGCCCTCCGGAGGGTGATCTCCCCGTTGACCCTCGCCAGGTCACGAAGTCGTACCAGGATCTGGACAACCTGCAAGACACTAAGGTCGAGCTGAGCTTCGACGCACTGGACAGCTTGCCTCCTCCGAAGAAGAAAACGAAGCTGTGAGCTCATCCAATCGCTCCAAATTCGGTCACAATCATGTCAGTTCCCTGACATGCATGCCCTGGTCCAGATGATATCACCAGCGCTCTTTGCGTTCATCATGGATTCGCCAGCGTTCGAAGTTTGGCATGCGCGACGCTCATAGGTAGACGAAACTCATCCCTGAATTTACACCCTTTTACCCCTTTGATTCCGCAGACGCGCAATCGAGCTGATGGTTTCAGCCCTCCATCACCAGATCCGTGGCCGTGGATCGCCTTGCCAGCTCGCTCTGGATAGAGTCAGCTTTGCTTCTACGAAGTCTCCGCGCGGCCACTTCCTCCAGTTCCTCACGAATGCCGTTTATCTTGAACCTAGCGAACCCCATGGGAACGTCCCCATTCGGGGGCACTGGGCCGCTCGCTGTCGATTCTTCCCACGAGTCGACAGTCGAGTTGGGCCCACTAGCCAGTTCAGCGTCGTCCTCCGTGTGGATGTTCATCGCCGAGCAGAGCACGTGCGCGTCCGCGGCGCTCGGAAGATCCAGCCAGTGGGCCAGCTCGCTCAGTGCGAACTGGTCCACCTTCCCGTACGCCTTGTTCATGCGGTGGACCGCCGAGACCCACACGACCGGCAAATGGCGGAGCGCGAGACACTGCTGAAGCACCGGCAGCGTCCTGAACGACCGGAAGAACGCGCACGAATCTCCCGTGTGGAACGCCACAAACAGCGCGAGTACGCGGCGCAGTGCGTCGCTCCGGAGTAGCATAGGCGGCACCTTGAGCAACAGAAGACTATGTAGTACACAGTTTGTGATTAGCACTGCGAATAAATTGCCCAGGGAACAACCCGTTCGTACCTGACGGCGCGTGCGTCGCGGAGGTGCAGGAGTACGTGGTACGCGGCGGCTTCCTCGTACAGCGCGCGGTCCTCGCTGGTCTCCTCGTCGCTGCTTGCGGATGCATGCTGTGCGTGTACCTCCGTGAGCGCCGACGCGAGCTGCTGGTCGTTGAGCAGCTCGCTCCAGTCGAGCGTCTTGTCGCCGAGGTCAAGCAGCTGCGTCGCGCGGAAGCTCGCGACCACGTAAAAGCGCGCGATCCGCACGAGCGCGACCACGCGCGAGCGCGCACGCACGCGCTGCACGACAAAATCCTGGCGCACGCTGCGCAGGCGGTCGTTCAGGAAATGATACAACGCCAAAAAGTCGTGCGGGCGCGTCGGGACGGGGTCGCCACGAGCGCTCGGCCAGTCGAAGCCGCAGTGCGGCCAGCGCAGCACGTTGGTGAACAAGTGGCGCAGCGTCTGCTCCAGCACGCGCGGCGGGCGCAGCTGCGCGGCGTCGATGTCCACGCGGCCCGCGGCCGGGCGCCGGTACTTCTTCACGGCCCAGGACGGCGACGCGTCGCTGTCGTCCTCGGGGTTCGCCTCGAAACGGCTCACGTCTTTGATCTCCTGCCGCGCGCGCACTTCGTCACGCGAGCACATGGCCATCAATGCACCTACGACAGGCGCGCTGGAAGCAGGCGATGCGGAGCGCACCGGCTTCGGCGTCGCCGTTGCCGTCGGCGCGGGGGGTGGGCCCCGGCGCCGCCAGTCCCGGTCGCTCTCCGCCGCGACGCCGTCTCTCCGCGTCGCCCCGCCGCGTGCACCGCGCGCGCTTCCCCGCCGATCGCCACTGCGCACATCTGCGCGTTCCCTGCCGCCCCCCGGCGCGCTGTAGCGGCCCCCGCGGCCGCCGCGCCGCGCGGTCTCCGCCATGATTCGATCCTTTGGGGTAAGCCTTCTGATGCTCAGATGTCACTATCGACGGAATAGTGATCGTCACTATCTGGACTCCTCAATGATCTCAGCACAAAGCAGCCTCCCAAATGCAACCGGTTGTCTTTCGCTCACTTGTTATTTACTACTATCCTGAGACCTTCCTCGAATGCCCATACTTTCGCTTCCTACTACTGCGCGCGGCGACGTCGCCGCCTGTGGCCCCCGCCACGAAAGCCCCACTCTCGTGACCCTGTCAGACATCGCAGATCTCGTACGTCGTGGCTCTACGGGTGGCCCGCCGACGTGACTTCCTGAGCGTGCTTGGCGCAGTGGCCGTTCTTCTGGGCCCACTTGGCGCAGTTGGGGAACTCGCAGCGCTTGCCGCCACCGTGGCCGCGGCAGTAGCCGCCCGACTGGCAGCTCTTGGTGCAGCCCTCGAACTTGCAGCGTACGCCGCCGCCGTGCTGCTTGCAGAGACCGCGCGACTGGGCCGTCTTGGGGCAGCCCTCGACGTTGCACGGCTTGCCGCCGCCGTGGGCAATGCACAGGTGGCCTGTCTGCGCGCTCTTCATACAGCCTTCGACCTTGCACCGGCGGCCGCCGCCGTGGAGTTTGCACATGCCCTTGACGCGCGCAGCGTGGTTGCAGCCCAGCGCCGAGCAGATCTGGACGCCGCCCTGCGCCTCCTGCTTCTGCTGCTTGACGTGCGCCGAGGTCTGGAGCAGCGCAGCTTGGTGCTGCTGCTGCTGGTGCATCTGCTGCTGCTGCTGTTGCTGCTGCATCAGCATCGCGCTGTAGTGCTGGTGCTGCAGCGACGCGGGCTTCATCTGTGCGTTGTGGTAGGAGGACGGCGTGCCACCGGGCGCCATCATCATGTCCGAACCCGCGCCAAGCATCGCCGACTGATACGACATCCCGGCGTACGGCGACGGCTGCTGCAACATCGCCGGTGGCAGCAGCGAGGTCTGCTGGTGTGGAGTCGATGGTTCGACCTTGACGGGAGGGTACATCATACCACTGGCGTGTGGCGTCGTGTTGCCCATCATGCCCATGCCACCGTGACCATACTGTGCGCCACCACCGTACAGCGCCTGACCGTACGTCTGGTATCCGCCGACTCCGGCGGTCGAGTAATCGCTGTTGTACGCGGTAGTATTGGAGGCGGAAGCCGTGGAGCCGCCCAGACGAGATGACGCATTTACCATGCTCTGTGTGTCAACAAACCCTCCCGAGTGCGCGTGCTGCGCCTGCGCCGCATGCGTCGGGCTCTGGTAATCCAGTAAGTTGTCCAGGTTGTCCACTTGCACGACGTCCTCACCACCATAGTCCTCATTATCGTACCCGACGTCACCCTCGATCGACTCGAGCACGTTCGCCAGGTGCTGGAAGCGGAAGCTGTCCTGGCTCGTCATTGGTTTCTGAATCGTCTGGTTGGAGGTCGCGTTGAGCATGGACTGGATGATCTCGAAACTCGTTGTGCGTCCCATCGACTGCGCGTTCGTGTTCGGGGTCAAAAAAGACCGCATGAGGTGCAGGCTCGAGAGCCGCCGCAAATTGCCGTCCTGGCTCTCCTTGTACACGTCCGTCATAGGCTCAGGGTGGCTCGCAAACGAGTTGTCGATAAAGCTCAGCAGGTGCTTCAGACTCTCTTTCTTCTCCGTCATCGTGAAATTATTCGAGCTGAGCAAACTCTTAAGTGTCGGGCGGTTTTCCTCGCTCTGTGTCGCGCTTCGGTTCTTCATTTCCGAGTTAAGCAGCATGTTGCCGCCGCTGGACGCCATGAGCCGCACGGAGGGCGGCTGCTGGTCCAGCAGACACGAGAGAACGTCCTGAATACTGGCTTCGCGGTGCAGCGGTTGCCGAAAGTCGACGCTGCCATTCGAACTATTGCTGTCCGTGGCGCTGCCGCTGCTATTCGTCGTCGACGCCGCACTGGCCTTGGCCAGCCGCTCGCTCACGCCGGCGGGCACGACCAGCGGCACGTTCTGCTCGGACGCAGCCTTGATGCGCTGCTTCATCTGCTCCCAGCTGCTGAGCTGCTGCGGCGAGAAGAGCGACGTGTCGACGCAGTTCATCATGTTCATGAGCAGGTCGGCGTTCGCGCCCTGGAGCGCGCCGCTGCCGCTGGCGCCGTCGCCGGTGGGCTTAACCACGCCGCTGCCGTTGCCCATGGGCTTCATGGGGGCGATCCGCCGCTCTGATTCGGTGACGCTGTTCTGCGCCAACATCATCCAATACCGTGAAAACTCCTCAAATGAGCTACTCGATAGACCGGTGAGCTGCTGAGCGTTTAGACGCGAGTTCTGTGTTCGTTCGAAGCGCGCGGTCCGACGATAGACGCTGACTATCCAGTGTGTTCCGTGTCGTTTGGAACGGTTCTCTCTCGTTTCGCGATTTGAGTTCCGCTCGTCCTCGGAGGGCGCCACGACGACCACTTGCTCAGTGCTTCGACGTCTTCGCCGGTTGTTCTCTTCCGGATGATCGCGCCCCGGAAACCGGAGGCGCGGGAAGAAAGGGGCTGCCCAAAGGCATCTGACGCCCATCACCACCCAAAAACCCACCCAAACCCCTCCAGTTCAGGGGAGGACAAGAAACGAGCCAGCGTGGGACGCCACCCGAATTCCGGAAATTCCGGAAATGCCATAAATCAGCCCGCATTTGCATTCGCGACCGTCGCTCCTGTTATGTGGGGGAGGGACTCTGGATGATGATGGATGAACACTGAAGGGAATCCATGACCCCGCGTCGTCAACGGCAACTGAATCGCCAGGCAGAGGACCGATTGTTTACATCACAGAGACCATCGTCCACGACGAAATGTTCTCTTCGGATCTTTTTGCCAACACAATCACCACCCAGGAAGCGTCAATTTTGCGACATGAGGCCGAATTCGCGTAGGAGTGTGCTTGCTCCCAGCTCATTTTTGGTTTGAGTTCGTGGCGGACTGGACAGTGGCCTTCGGGACCTTGAACTACAATGAGGATGAGGAGCGACCAGGTAGACACCTTCGGTCCCACCTACAGTACCGTATTTTGAAGGATGCCACGACCCCTCGCGCCATCGAGGACAAGCTGCCCTCTGGGCGGAGCTGTTCAAGGCACTTTTAGCGGGTGCTGAAGCGGCTCCCATTCTCGAAATATCACGATTGCTCACCCATTTGGTTCTTTCAGTACCGGTATCGACGCCCACGCGATGCGTGCGTGCGAGCTCCACGAGGCTCGTGCCGTGTGGCGTTGCGTGCGGTTGCTCACCCACCCACGGTCTCATCAGTCTCAAGACCAATTCAGGTGCCAACGCCATCCCATCCGGAGGCGTCCGGCTTTCTGCGACATGTGCTGCGCACGTGAAGCCAACAACAGGGTCTTGGCGGAGGGTACTAGTAGGTACATCGTGTACCCTCCAACCTAACCAGACAATCACACCTGTCAGGACTCATTTGCATCTCTCTCGTGCTCTCTCGGAAAATGGCTGCAAGTTGCTGGTGACGGAGCGTGTCAGATGCTGCGGTCGCTCTTCTGGCTCCTAATACATGGACTCCGTCATAGAGCCTTTCGCATTCTGTCCCAGGGGCCGAGAAAAACAGAACGGATACAAAGTTTTATCTTGGGGACCACCACCTGCACTATCCAGCGATCCCACCAGCAAGGGTTACGCTTCAACGTGGTGTTTCAGATCCCGGTGTGGGACGGTCTCACATTGGGCACAGAGCGCTTGGAACATTCTGAGCTGTCAGACTAATCTTGAAGCGTCGCGTTCTCCATGATGCGAACTAGATGGACCACGAGGGCTGGCGCGCGCGCGCCGCAGCTTGGGTTGTTGGCGCCCCCGCCTCACTGGATGATAGCACCATGTTGACCAAGACCTCCGAAGTGCAGCGTAGCGAGCGTGTCGGCACTGCCGCCTCTAACAACGTCGCTGCCTCACGTTGCGACCCAATCACCAAGACCAATGGTACACAGATCGAGCCGCTGACCATGGACGACGTCCGCGACAAGACCTTCCGAGGTCTGGACTCTACCACTCGACCACTTTTGTGGCGCATTCTGTTAGGCGTCGTGGAGTGCGACGAGCCCATGAAGGCACCGGCCGAGAAGCGCGCGCAGTACCATCGATGGCGGCGAGAGTTCCAGACCTTTCGAGTTGAGCAGCCTGCTGAATTGGAGCCGGAGGACGGGAAATTGACGGACAAGCCGGAAGCCACAAAAGACCTGGCGCCGTATCTCCAAGACGCGGCATTGATGAGAGAGATCGACAAGGTGCGTTTCAGGTCTCTTACTTCGTTAAGGGAGATTGGGCCAGCAGCTCACGAGCTTTATTGGAGGTAGGACGTATCGCGCACACGCAGCGACATGCCGTTCTTCTCAGAGGGCAGCATCCAGCAGCAGTGGATGTTTCGGATCCTGTTTGTGTACGCTAAGCTCAACCCGGAGCTGGGCTACATGCAAGGCATGAACGAGATTCTGGCGCCGCTGCTTTTCGTGTTCGGCTCGGACAGCGACGACGCGTGGGCGAGCGAGGCGGAGCCGGATGCGTTCTACGCCTTCTCCGAGATCATGCGGTCAGTCAAGCTGCTCTACAACAAGTCACCGAGTGACGCGACGAAGACGGGCGTCGACATGCAAATGGCGCGGCTCGCCGTGCTTCTCCGCCAGCACGACGCGCTCCTCTGGCAGCACTTGGTACGTCACTTGCTGGCACGCTCACATGGCTACATTTTCTCACCCTGACGGATTCACTGTTGTTGCTCCCAACACTAGAACTCGATCGGGCTCTCACCCGACTTCTACAGCTTCCGCTGGTACATGACGCTGCTCGCGCGCGAGTTCTCGATGGCCACAACGCTGCGCATCTGGGACGCGCTGCTCGCGGACGCCAAGCGCTTCAGTTTCCTCCACTACGTCAGCCTCGCGCTCGTGCGATCACAGCGCACCAAGATCCTGACCGAAGGATTCTCCGGCGCGCTCAAGACGCTCCAGGCGCTCGTGGTGGCGGACATCGAGCCCGCGCTCGAGCAGGCGCAGCTCATGCGCGAGCAGGACCGCCAGAAGGACCGACGCCGGAGCAGCCTGCTTCAATTCGGACCGCTCAACCTGGCCGCACTCGGCGGTGGCCGGGTTATAACGTAACCTACAGCCTAATAAACCCTCAGGGAGTGATATTTATTGCGATTGAACCTCATTTTGCGAGAACGAAAATGGGGGACACCAAGGGCACTGCTGCCGGCGAAAATGAGCCCCACATCCTACTGTTCTTCGACGTGAACAAGGTGCAGTAGCAGGCGATGCGCATGCGTGAGGCGGGCGCGTTAGTGTCGCGTCTAACCAGCGCGCTGCTCTCCAGACCGTGATCATGCACGACCCCGTGCAGGGCAAGGGGCTCCACCACATCCTCAACGACCTCCTGACCGAGCGCGCGTTCGGCGCAGTCGACGCCGACTGCGCGGCGTGGACGTGGAACGGACAGTCTGTGTTGGGCCACACGGGCGGCGCGAGCGGACCGAGCGAGGTCTCGTACGGCGCGTTCCTTCGCAGTAAGGTGCGATGAAGCTGCCTTCAATGGTGGTGAAATGTACTGCTTGACTGACGCCCCACGTTGTGGTGGATCCCCAGTATCCCATGTCCAGTGACCCGGCGCAGGCCAAACACCACAAGAAGATGCGCAAGCTCCTCCGACAGGACTTCACAGCGCCGGGGAACCCGGGGGCCGCTTTCGCGCACGAGCACGCGATCCTGCTGGAGAAGCTCCGCTTGCCGTCGCACGACGCCGCGGACCCGCGCGTCGTCACCGCAGGGCTGGATGAGTCGCCGTACCATTTCATAGTCCCTGCTTTTTTCCGCTTCATCCAGTTCCTCCACGAGCGCGGGACCAAGTTCAACCTCATCTTCCGCACGTACGGCGACGACCTCGAGCGCATCGCTCAGGAGTTCAACCTGTTTTGCAGTGGCGAGCACCCGTTCTTCTCGCCGGGTTCGCCGCTCATGGACGGAAGCGACGGAACGGTTGACCGAAGACTGCACCTCTCAACAGAAGGAAAGCCGCACCGCCACGGCACTTTCTACCGGTCAGACAACACGACGGCGCTCGTCATGGGCACGTTCGTTCAGCCCAAGGATTCGCAGAACGACCACGCCGAGTTCTACAAGGATATTCATGGTGTGGAGATCGTCGACGGAATGGACCGCATCCATGCGTTCCTGACAGCGCAATGGAGAGCGAGCCAGGCGACGCTTGCACTCCGTGACTTTTACCCACACTGGTTTGCTAACCGAGAGGATGCGAGCGCCGGAAAGCTCATGACCGTGGACCAAGCCGACGAGAGCGTCCACGCAGTATTCTTCGACGACAACATCCTAGTGCACGAGCCGCACATCGTTGACGCACGCAGCTATCCTGATGGCCAGCCGCTCGAATGGGAGAAGGTGCGCGAGGTGCACCTGATGCGGGTCGAGCCGCTTGACGCCGTGCGAGACGAACGGTACTTCATCAACCGTTTTCTGTCGTCTCTCGATCACAGCTGCAAGACCAAATCACAAAAAGTCACAGAAAATTAGTGCACGGAATGATACGTAGTAGATGCCAACACGGCCAATCATGCTTGTGTACTTTCTAGTGGCGGCGACTACTACCACGTTCGCGCGAGTCGCTGCGACTGCGTCTCGATTTCTTGCTGCTACGATGGTCTCGCTCGCGGTCGCGACTACTGTCACGCTCATCTCGGCGATGACGATCGCGGTGACGTTCGCTATCGCGATCACGAGCACGCTCACGATCGCGATCACGATCGCGTTTCCCGTCGCGATCGCGACTTTTGCTTCGACTGCGTCGCCTGTCACGCGTGCTCGATGAAGAAGATTCTTTGGTCGAGCGTGTCCGACTGCGACTGCGGCGGTCATCTCGGTCTCGATCGCTCTTCTCTCTCGCTCGGTTGTGCCCGCGGCGCTCGCCTCGCGAAGACCGATGGAAGTCACGCTTTGTATCGCGCTCATCGTCGCTCCCAACGAGATCGAGATTTTCTCCGTTTCGGTTGGAATGCTGCTTCAAGCGCAAGTTTTTGCCGACCTCGGGCCCGCACCGTCCACCACCACCGCCGCCACGTTTCTCATTCGCATACGGATCACCGTCGCCCTTGCTGTTCTTTTCCCATGGTCTACGCTTGACCTTGTTCCAGAGCTTGGAAACGGACTGGCTAAAGTCGACTTTGATTCGTCGGTCGTCCAGCAGAACGTTGTTCATCTTGAAGTAGGCTTCCTCGCAGTGGCGACGATCCTGGAACTCGACGAACGCGAAGCACAGCGAGTCGCCGGTCTTCCAGTCGCGAATGACCTCGGCCTTGCACGGACCAAAGCGACAGAACGCCATGTCGAGGTCGCTGCTTTCCGTGACGGGGTTGAGCTTGCACACAAATAGTACTTCGTCCGGCGGCTTGACGTCGGCGTCGGGCAAGTCGCCGATCATCTCCAACACGACGGCGCGTGACTTGGCCTCCTTTTCGCGCAGGCTCTGTTCGATCTCCTCCTCCGTGCGGCCTTCGTTGTCATCGAGCGCCTCATCCGCCGCGAGCCGTGGGTCGACGGTCTCTTCCTCAGGCCGGTCTCGCTTCGGCGACTCCGGTGGGACTTGCAGCAGCTCCGGGTCCGGGAACGGGTCGTCCAGCACGTGCGTGTGGCGGATGCGCACGTCCTGGTACGGGCGATAGTCCTTATCCACGAAGAGCGCGTTGATCTTGTCCAGCACGTCCATGCCCTCGGCGATCTCGCCAAAGATCGTGTGCTTGCCGTCGAGGTACTCGAGGTCGTCCGCTCGCGTGGTGATGAAGAACTGCGAGCCGTTCGTGTGCGGCGCGCCCTGGTTCGCGAGCGCCACGAGCCCCTTGCGGTTGAACTTGAGCGTCGGGCGGATCTCGTCCTCAAAGTACTTGGCCTGCTCGCCGTAGAGCTGCCCGAAGAGCGATACGCCGCCCTGGCCCGTGCCCGTGGGGTCGCCCGTCTGCACCATGAAGTTCTCCTGCACGTTGAAGAAGAGCACGTTGTTGTAGTACTTGGTCTTGCAGAGCTTCAGGAAGTTCTTGGCCGCGAGCGGGCACTCGTCCACGAACAGGTCCACGACCAGCTCGCCCAGCGTCGTCTCCAGCAGCACCGACATGCTGGGCGTGTGGCGGCGAGTGTGGGAGTGGGGGCAACGTGCCTTCCCCCTCACTCTCTTACGATGTATGATTGGCTGAAAATATGTCTATAATCGCTTCGATTGGTTGAAATCACGATAGTGGAGTGATGGTCCTGCACATTTCCCTTCTTGGTTGCCGCCCCCAAGCAAGAGAGCAAGGCGCGTCGCCCCCATGGAGAATCCGTTCGCCGTGCCGGCGCCGCTCTTCCTGCGGAAGCGCAAGGCCGCGGAAGCGCCGGACGCGGCGTCTGCGTTTATACGCGAAGACACCTACCACCTGTACTCCGTCGACGGCCACGCGAGCGAGTCCGCGGTCTACCAAGACGAGGTCGCGCGGCGCGACGCCGTGCGGCGTGCGCTCGCGTCGCAGCCATCAAGCGCCAAGCGCGCGGCGGCGACGACCACGGCGACGGCGCCCGTCCAGCCAGCAGGTCAGACAACCGCTGCGAGCGGACCCGTCCAGGCGCTGCTCATGTCCGCGGTCACGAGCATCCAGCCCGTGGCCGCGTCGATGCATGGCGCCCAGACCACGCCCGCCGAGCAGCGGCCGCCGCGCCATTTGGCCGCGATCCTGCTCGAGCGCGCCGAGAACGAGCGGTCGCAGGAGATGCCTCAGGTCGTGAATGTTGCGCGGCGCCTGTCGTCCCTATCGATTGCGGAACACGTCGAGTACATGCGGCTTCGCCAGAAGCGGACCGCGGCAATAGCGGTGTGCTAACCTTCGTGGTCGTGTGAATATTGGTTGGCATCTAACGAGTTGGCGATATCCGTTGTACAGAGCGGCATGCCTATCGTGTTGGCGCTCACACCTGAAGAGCAAGCGGACTGGGGCCCGCTGGACGCCAAGGCGAAGCTGGAACAGGTATGTACGTCTCTCAGTGATTGACTCGTTGGACTGCACTCAGACTGGAATGTCGAGTGCTGCTGAACTCGCCTGTAGGTGTCGTTCATGGGTGATTTGGAGCGAATTGCCAAGAAAGAGCGACTTGCAGAGTACATGGCCATCCCTCCATTTGTGGAGCAAGTGGTACGTGGTTGTGAACGCGTCGAAGAAAAGTCGCTATGTACTAAATGGCTTGACCTTTCGTGTTTTATCCAGTATAATTCCTATCTTCAGAGCTGTCGAAACCAAGTCATGCACCTCTACCCTCGATATTACGAACCACAGATAGTCGTGCGATTACACGGCTCCTCGGCAAGCTCGACCGAACTTGGTGCGAGTTCAATGAAGCATGTCCTAGAAGTCGCGTCGGATGGACCAAACACAATGCTTCATGATGCAGTGCTCAAAGCTCCTTTGGCTATTGGTACTCGTGTGAGCGATGAAGTTGAACAAGGCAATGTCTCGTGCACAGCAGTCGCATGGGATGCAATCTCTGCGGATTCAACTGCTGAGCGGCTTATGGAAAAGCATGATTGTGATGTCGCCATGACGTCCTCGACATTGACGGCTATCTTCGATACTTCTGCAGATGAATGGTCTTCTGAGGTTAGTGGCAAACTTCCCTTCAAACGCGAGGATGTTTCACTGAACAGTGTGCCTTAGTCACAAGGATGGACGATTCCAGTCAAGAGTCGCGTATGTATGGTAAAGGGAAACCCAAGACGGCAGATATATCTCGATCGCCCTCTGGTGAATTCAGAGTTGAGCGCACGAGAGAAGCTATCCGTCGCGTCCCGTCCTCTCGCGATCGACGCGCTCACGGTACGCGTCCCATGTACGCTATTTGATTGAAATATTTCTTACGCAACATCATAAATGTTCTCCATAGCAGGGGAAAGGACTCCGAGGAAAGCGAGTGTCATACCATGTGTGGCAACTTGGTGATTTCAAGATTTTGGTGCGCACCAAGACGGAGCTCTTCTTGAGCGATCCCACGACAGCGGTTCGTCAGCCCGCAAACCCTCGTGATTCTTTTCTGTGGGAACGTATACTGAGCAAGGTTTGTGCTTACAGGCGGCCCGCCCTGTGAGTCTGTTTGTGAAGCCAGATTACAAACCACTTGGCCTGGACGAGAGACTCACCGAGAGTGAACTTCGTCGAATGTGGCTACACTCTTGGATACGCGGTGGTTCCACTGTTCTTCTTGGGAGATTATCACCTAAGGCATCCATGTTCGTCTCGTGGTCGCAGTATCAGCTCTCAGGGCTTCTCCGACGACTCGGGTCCCCGGGATTTCCTGACTCATTTGAGTACGTGCTCTTCTTTACTGCGGCTACTGCGCTCTCTTTATGACACTCCACTTGGTACTCTAGGCCACTCGATTCCTTCGTTGCCGTCAACACCGTGCTGACCAGCTTGATGAGCCTACCGCCTGCCAGTTTTCTTTTGCAGTACAGCAATCATTCTCGCACGAAAGCAAAGGCATGCGAGGTCCACATCCTCCGATCCACAACTGAAATTGGTATCGAAGACGACCATCAACCCCAGTTCGACCTATTTCAGCATATCAATACGTGCGGCCAAACGAGTCCGGAGCTTCTGGGCTACGTGTCGCCAATCTGGCTGCCTGTAGCTGACCGGATTCCGTACACTTTCCGAACTGGATCGTGCTGCATCGATATGCTCCAGCGGAGTCTGTGCGAAAAAGAAGGCAACGGGGTGCAGTGCGACTCAGTACACCTGAGATTGCTCTTCACGAAGAGCTCGATCAAATGGGTCTTTGAGGATCTTTCGGTCACTGCGGTGGCGAAGCGAGCAAACGTACGGTCTGCGACGAAAGGAAAAAAAAAGACCTTCCCGCAGCTCACCCCAGCATTCCCGTTCTGTAAGGGTGCAAAAGGGCTCCAACCTTCAAAATTGCTCGCGAACATCAATGCCCCGATTCGGTGTGAGGATCCGACCAACTGCCAGCTGCCTCACTTGTCACTACATGAAATCGCCGATCGAGTCGCCGATGAAAGTCTGCGTGCCGTGCGGGAGAAGCGCCGGAAGCACAAGAGCAAGAATCGAAATCTGCGCGGCCGGGATATGAACCATGACGACTGGTATTAGAGAGGCACTGAAATATCAAGAAGGCGAGATGCTGTATTTTGTCGATTGTAGGCGAACTAGAAATCTATGGTACAAGTGGGGGATCGGCGAGAGAGAAGGAAATAAAAACAGTGCCCTAGCGAAGTCCACGGGTGGGGTGATGGCAACTACGATTCTCTACGGTTCAGACGGGCTCTACTTCTCCGTCAGCTGGCGGTATCCTTTCCACCAGGACGGTGCCACGAACGTGCCCTTGCTCTCGGTGTCCATGACCTTGAGCACGACTTTAGTCGGGCCGTCTTCCCAGATCTGGTTCGCGGCCGTGAGCTTGTCGCGCGCAACATCCCACTTGCCGCCAAAGTACGCGCCGATGCCCTGGTTGAAGTTGTCGAAGAAGCCACGCGGGATACTCTCCTGGAGGATCTTGAAGATCACGTCCTGGCTAAAGTCGACCGGCTTTTGCGTACCATCGGCCAAGACCTTGGGCATGACGCCCTCTGTTGGGTAGTGCCCGATGTCGAACGTCCACAGATCCATCGGGATCTCGCTGCCTTTGACCATGACGCGGTCGATCTTGCGGCAGTACTTCTTGGCGTCGGCCGACAGTTCGTCAACGAACCACTCGGATATCAGCATGGGCACGTCAAACTGGCCCGTCGCAGCCTCGAGTCGCGCGGCCATGTTGACGTTCGGAGACAGGTACGACGCATCGATCTTGTACCGCGAGCCAATGGCGCCCTCGATGGCCCAGCCGATGTGGAGCCCGAAGCCCAGGTGCACCTCAAAGTCCTCGAACGCCGTCTGCAGCTTCTTGTTGGTGCAGTACTTGAGCAGCGTGCCGTGGTGGTTGGAGTTGTGAAGGTCTACACGCATCTTGAGTACAGCCGTGAGCGCGCTATCGACCAGCTCCGTTGGTGTGATGCGACGTGCAACTGTGCCCATGCCGAGACTCCTGACGTAGATACCCTCGCGCTTGCGCAGCTTCTCGGCTGCGTCCATACGGGGCTTGTCGGCCGGGTCACGCGGGTCGCGCATCCCGGGCAGGGCTCCGTCGCACATCTTCCACGCGAGCAAGAACGCCGCACCAATGTTTTTGTTGGCGGCACCGTGGAAGCAGTTGGCGTCGCCGTGAACAATCTCGGCGATCGTATTGATGTACGTAATCACGTCTTCTTCGAGCAGCGAGCATGTCTCGGTGAAATGCTCGATGATGCCAAACCCGAAGATCGAGGTGATTTTCTTACCCGGGATCATCACGTCCAGCTCGCCGGCGCCGCCCATGTTCTTCGCGATAATCTCAGTACCGGCGGCGCCGAAACCGACCTGAAGCAGACGGCCGATCTTGCCGAGCGTCTGCTCTAGCATTTTGGTCTCGTAGTCCTCGCCCGATTTGGTCTCGGTGTATTCTTCGTACAGCTCTTTCTTGGCCTCGGTGGCGCCGAGCGGGTTCTCCGCGAGCTGCTTGACGAGCCGCATCATGCGCTCGATGGGTCCGATGACCATTGTCTCAGCGTCCTTGGTAAGCACAAATACGGAGACAGCTAAGCAAACCATCACGACCATGGTCTTCCCGATGTTGAGCCACGCCGTCTCATGGTACACGCTCCGAACATCGAACGCAACCCAGGAATGGCACTTTTGCTTGGCCTCATCCTCAGAACAGTCGACGCAGACGTTGTTCGTGTAGCAGCCGTAGTTCTCCACGAGCGTGTACTCGTTTGTGCGGTACACGGAGCTGAGATCGTCGACGAGATATTTTTTGGCCGTCCAGTCATTCTTTGGGTTATAGCTCATGGTGTACTGGCCTTCGAATGTCCAGTCGTCGTCACTGTCGAGCGACTGAAACTTGACTTCCTGGAGCCATTGCTTGAGCGTCGAGTTGTCCGTGTTGACGAGCGACATCTGGACGATCAGACCGTTGCTGTCGCGCACGTACTGCTCGATCATGCTGCGGTAGTGTGCTTGTGAGATCGTACCTGTGGCGTTGTAGTCCTGCGTGTACCGATGGAGTCGTTCGAGCTGGGAGACTTGAAAATCGTCGTTTGTCTGATCGACGGAACCGTCGATGATGGGCGATACGATAATGATCAAAAGCACAAGCATGATCAGACGGCGTGTTGTCTTCTCTGTCAGCACTTTACCAATCTTCGATGGCTCGGAGATCTCGACTTTGACCTCGACATCTTTGTTTTTGTTCTTCACGACTCGCAAAATCCGCAGCATTCTGAAAAGGCGCACTAGTCGAACGATTCGACCGGCTTTCGTGCCAGCACGTGATGCTCGACCAGCCTTCAGTGCCGCTGTCTGACCTGCACTGGAGCCACTCGACGTACCGACGACGTGGGACCAAATCCATCCGATGTCGGGAACCACCGAGAGAGTCGATACCAAATCCAAGTAGAACGCGCCTCCAAGGCCTTTTTGGAAGTAGTTTGGGCGCCCGTACACATTCATGATGAGTTCCATCGAGAACAGCAAGAAGCACACGAAGAGGATGTTGTAGAACGGCGTGTCGGCGCTCTTTGCGCAGAGGACGCGAATATCATCACCAAACAGCGCGAAGATGGTGCAAATCGTCAGGCATGAGCTGAAGTACTTGTTCTCCACGATGGCAATGACCTGCTCCTTTCGAGTGAGGGGCGCTGGTGGTGCCATATCCTCTGGCGCGACTTTGCTCGTGCTCTTCATCGTGTTGAGTGGTGGCTTCGTCATTGGGTTTGAAGGCCCCTCAGTGGAGGCCCCCGCGTTTGGTAGCTTCGCTTTCGCATTGCCCCCTGCTCCAGCACTCGCCGCACTCGATGGCATGGCCTTGGGCGCTGGCTGCGTGCTCTCGTTGCTGCCCTTCGTATGCGTGCCGGAGTCCGCGATATTGATGTCCTCGTCTCGATCAGTGACAGCTACTGTGGAGGGGCCCCGTTGGTACTTGCGATGGCCGAGTTGCGCCACTTTGCCGTCCTTGATCGGTGGTAGACTCCAGAAATCGCTCTTGGAGAGAACCACTCAACACAGTTGGTGACGAGGAAGAGGACGCGCTTCACGAAATCGAAACGCACACGCGGCACGCGACGCTGACCATGCAAGGATGCCCGGTTGAAGGGAGGGCGTGGTCGGACACTAGCTGCCTATCGGATTCGCAGCGGGCTGCGGGGAGACTCCAGGATGCGCTCGTCAACTGCTCACAATCGATTGAGCCGAAGGAGACGTTGCGCACGGCGCAGAAGCTCCTCGCACACAGCGCACAGCGCCCGAATCACTCCTCGTAGAGCCGACGACCGGACACCTTACGCACTCTGGAAATAACGGCCCAGCTCGATTCTAAACCGGTCTCTGGAGCCTTGGAGAGACACCAGTCCTGCTTGACGGGTTGGTGCCATGGAGCGGCGGGCTGCTGGAGCGGCTCCCGAAACCGATGGCTCCAGGGCCGACCAGTCTCGATTCGTTATATCTGGACTTGAGCTACGAACAGGCACCACTGATCACTTACTTGCCTGCTCAAGAGGCGTCTGGTGCGAGTGGAGCGTTCAGAACATTGAGTCCTGAGCTTACGTGAGTCTATATATTGAGACGATGCTCCACATCCAAAAATGGAGATCGAGACGGTCATTCCAACGCACCCTCCTTACCTGCTCCTAAGTGAAAGGCGCTGCTTCGAGGATTTCGCGCTTTCTACGCTCCTCACCCCGGCGACGGCACGATCCACTTCACACCTGGACTTCACGGGACAACAGAATGATCTACGTAAAAGCGCAAGGCTAGCACGCCCTTACCAGAAAAAGCCTTGTTTGGATGCACATTACTGTAGCTTTAGCTTCAGGAACTCGAACAGGTTTCGCCAAAACTCTTTGGACGCGACCTTGTCGAGGTGGCGCTTGTCGGGATGGATCATCAAGATCTTCACGTCCCACTGCTTGATTTCTTCGCTTAGAATCGATCCTTGCGTGTAGACGTGGATACCACAGACTGGATAGAGACAAATGACAAGGTTATTTTAGCACAGAATGTGATTGCATCAATCGATACAAATTGTGCTCACCCTTCTTGAAGACTTCCACAGGAAACTTCCATTTCCATCCCTTGAACTGCCACACTTGCCCCGAGGCGATGACAGCAACAACGCACCGCCTGGCAGATAACCATGATTAGATACTCACGAACCACCCAATCCGCTCCTTTTGCAATGCCGTACCAGTCCTTGTCCTTGAAGCGAGTGACGTTGTCGACAACATTGAAAGTGTATGTTTCGCCGTCCTCCTCGTGGGTGATCGAGATCGACTGCGCCTTTCTGCAGCCCTCGGACTTCTTCTGCGCGTTGGACACGTACACCCCGTCCACGAGGAAGTCTTTCACATTGAGCATCGTAATGAGGTCCGAAAAGCCGGCCGGGACCACGATGATCGGCGTGCCTGTGACAGATCAGCGGGGAAATAGTTAGCACTCGTGGATCCACTAGACATGACGCTGTCCACGCACCGTGGATCTTGTCCTGCATAAGCTTGGACAGCGGCTGCTGTTCCTTGCGCGCGGTCGACGCGCCGGGCGCCATCAGCGCCGTCTTGGACGCCTTCTCGATCTTGTCCTTGGTCTCGGCGTTGGCGGCCTCCACGGCCTTGAGCACGTGGTCAAAGCTCTTCTTCGCCGCGTTCAGCACGGTCGTGCGATTTCTATGCGTGTACTCCTTCTCGAGGATCTTCTTGAGGTCGGCGTCGGCCTCTTTGTCCTCGGCCGAGGCCGCGGTCGCCGTCGGGGTCGCCGCACTCGCCGGTTTCGCCTTGTTCTCCTTGTTCGCGTCCAGCTTGCGCTTCTTGTGGGCGTCGCTGCCGTTCTCAGCGCCCGCGGACGCGCGCTTCTCGGCGCCGTTGGCCGCGGCGCCCTTGTCCGTGGGCTCGCCGTCGTCGCCCAGGATCTGCGCCGAGATCTCGATGTCGCCCTTGAGGTACGCGATGAGCTCGCGCTTGTCCACGGTCGAGATGATCGCGGCCTTCTCCGAGCGGCACTGCGCCACGTAGTCCACGAACGCCAGGTGCGCGAACTTGTAGCAGAGCCACACGGCCAGCAGGTCGTACGGCTTCTTCGTGGACTTGGACACGTACGCGGTCGGCGCGTGCTTGCCGTACCGCGCCACGGGCTGGCCGTTCACGTCCGAGAACACGACCTCCTCGCCCTGCAGCTCCACGGCGCGGCCCTTGATCAGGTGGTCGCGCAGCGCCGCCAGCAGCGCCAGCGGCGTCGGCGTCGGCGTCGCCATGGCGTTGGTTTCCCCCGTTTTCCCCGACGCCCAACAAACAACAGAATTGGCCGACGCCAACACCGCCTCCCTCCCCCCTTTGGCGGAAACATTTGCAAAACAGGATATGATACCTGTGGACGTGCCAAAGAAGGACAAATCGTTTAGATAGAAACATGGCGGTTTTGCAAGGAAACGACCGTGTTTTGGATTATGTGCTATCGGACAGGAGCCTGCCCTAAACGAACGTGCTGCTGTCCTAAAAGAACGCGGTGTTGGAGGTTGCCGGATGCACTGAAATAACGACTTGATGAATTTTGTCCAATCCAGAGCCGACGTATCAAGCTGCGCACTCGAAAGACCAGTTCAACCTGCGTGTATCGCCACGTGGGGAGAGGCATCATGGGCGTCGCGAGCGTCGATCGCACGCTCGATTTCCGGCGACTCGCGGGCGTCGACGCGGAGGATGGCGCGCTCCAACCGATGCGCAAGAGCGCGTTCTTGGAGGAGGCGGCGGAACTGGTGCGATTGGCGCAGTATTCATGACGATACAGGCGTTTCGCTGAGCGACTTGTGTTTTCGTTGTCTCCGCAGCGCCAGAGCCTCGTGAACCTCGAGGCGCTCGTGCGCGCCGTGCGCCCCAAGTACGCGCAGCCGAGCCTCTTCCTCCGCGTCAAGGGAGTCGCCAAGATGAGCGAGCGCGAGAAGGACGAATTTGACGCGGTACGACGGCGTGTTGACGTCGAACAGGACGGAAACACGGTGGGCGACTAACTCGCTTGATAGGACATCACGGAGCTGGTCAAGAACTGCGGCTTCAAGATCGACGCGCTACAGGACGCAACGCTGCTGCCGCGTACGGTGGTTCAGTGTATCCTTGGACGTCGTGGTCGTTGGCTCACTGTGTGTGGCGTTCATATTCATGTGGGTAGATGCGTCGAGCCGGCGTGTGGAACATGAGAAGGAGGTCGTGACGTATCTATTAGAGGTGAGTGTCGCCACGCAGGCGTGCCTACGGTCCGCTGGTCGATCTCTTTGTTGAGTGTATGTGATGTGCTTTTGGTGGGACCCTTGCTAGCGGCTGAAAGCGATCGCGGCCGTCGCCAAGGCGATGCAGAAGCAGCGCGCACAATTGCCGTTCCTGCTTTCTCATCGGTGAGCGACATCATGCTCCGGATTCTCTCTCCGTGGGAAAACTGACCGGAGTTTCTTGTGCGTCTGGATCTAGCTTACTCCCGGAAGACGAGCGCAAGGAGCTGGCCGACAAAGAAGACGCGCTGGTCAAGAAGCTCGCGGCGAAGGCCACAGCGTCGGCTCGCCCCAAGCCCGCTGTCGCAGTCGAGTCCGAGGCGAAGCATGTTTCGCCAGCGCTCACGAAGCGACGTCCGACTCGCGCTCCAGCTGTACAGCACGCGCCCGTGTTTGCATCACAAAGCGACGACGTCGAGTTCACGGAGATCCAACAAGAGCGATTCCACATGGAGAACATCACGCTGCACCGCCACTTCCAAGAAAACCTGGAGGATGCAAAGTACGTGCGATCTCAGACATGCAATGGTCGCGCGATACGCGTCTCTGACAATTTGCCTACGATAGACAAATGGAGGCCAAGATGGCCGAGATCTCAAATCTCATGGCGCAGTTCACCGACAACGTCATGCAGCAGCAGGACGAGATCGAAATGATTCACAACAACATATCCGAGACGACGAACAATCTGCGGGACAGCGCCAAGACGCTGGAACAGACCCACAAGATCGGCAGCGGCTACGGGTTCATGATCTTCTGCTTCTACGCGTTCTTCTCGCTGCTGCTCCACCTGCTTCACTATTTCAACAGCTAACAACAAATTGAGACGCGGAAAGAACACGTTTGAGGTATACGAGACATGGTGGAAGTGTGTTCGTCTAAATCGCGTCAACAGCTTCCTTGGACAGGCCCTCGTAGCACGTGAGCCCGTCCGCGTTCACGACATCGTCGCGCGCGCCCTTGTCCAGCAAGTAGTCCATGAGATCGTGGAAGCCGTACTCGTGGCAGTAATGCAGCACAGTCTGGCCGTTGAGCTGGGCACGGAAGTGACAAAGTGAGATCCCAGACATGGAGAAGTGTAAATGGGCAAAGGTACGTACGTTTTGGGTGTTGATATCGGCACCGCGTCGCAGACACAGCTTGGCGATCCGTTTGTTGTTGTTCTGGCAGGCAATTGACAGGAGCGTGTTGCCGGTGACATCCTTGGCCTCGATGTCGAGCGTCCAGTCCGGGCTCGTGATCATCTGTAACGAGGAAGAGGCCAGTCCGACATCAGCTGATACACCTACGCAAACAAAAAGGACTCCACGTACCCGCTCGAGTTCGTCGTATTTGCCATGGCGACACAGGCTGAAGACGGTCTCAAGCTGCTGCGCTTCCTTGACGGCCTGGGTCACATTCTCCTTCTTCTCGATCTGCACCACCGGTGCGCTTGCTGGCCCTGCGGCCCCTGGCACAGACGACGCACCGCTTTTCTGCGCCGCGATGACCTCGGGACGCTGCATGAGGTTCTTGATGAACTGCGTGCAGAAGATGGATCGGCCCGCCGCCCAGGGCGAGTATCCGACGGGCAGCCACTCGTCCAACGCCGGTCGTGGCCGCACAATCCCCACGCTACGCGGTTGATTCTAGTCGCAAGATATCAAAAGATCAGGGCGTCAGACACAGAGTGCCACCAAGGAGGTTAGAAGCCAGTCCAGCGTACCGTGTTCTTGATAACGGGGAGGTAGTTGGCCTGCATCTTGCACGTCTTGGTGGTGTTGACGGCTGCGACAAAGTCTTTCGGGAGACACGCGACGCGCTGGTGCAGCGCGCCGCCGAACCCTTCGACCGCCGTCTGACTCTCGCCCGACGCGTCGATGGGCTTGTCGACCCACGTGCGCCCCTCACCGGGCGGCGGGTGCGTGCGGTACCCTGGCGTCTTTTGGTCGTGGCCGGCTCGCTGGAGCCGTGCGCGCTCGGCCTCCGGAAGCAGCTCAAGCTCGTCCGGAGACGGCGTCACGTCGACCGAGGTTGCGGTCGACAACATACTTCTCCCCGTGAACGATCCGTCGCTGGGGCCGCTCTCGTCGGACCGCGTCGTCGTGAGTAGTGCGCCGTCATCTCCCTCTTCGTCGCCAAACTCGTCGCCTTCGTCGATATCATCTGCGAACGTCACTTGGCTGTCGGCGGAGCGAGGGCGTGTGCTGCGCGTGGACCGGGACGAGCCGGCCATACTGGGTTTCCGCTGTGTGGACGTCGCCAAGTTCTGCTGCTGCGTTCGGAGCCCGAGTCCCATGCCCAGACCGATCCCGAGCTGCAACATATCAACACCCGACGACCCAGCCGCACCTGATGGAAGCGCCGATCCAAGCGCCTGCGTAATACTCGCGATCAGCTGCTTCGTCGACGCGTCCACGTCGGCCGGAAGCGCGCCATCCCGTGTGGACGACGATGACTGGGTCTTCTGAGGCGACAGTGCCGCGGTCTTGGTTGGAGAGGATGACAAACCAGCCGCGCCAGCGCCCGCTGTGGTCGCTCCTACCACGCCGCTCTTCTTGCGGAATTCGAGCTTGGGCACCTGGACTGTCGCAAAGTCGCGCTTGCCAGCGCCTGGCTTGGGAGTGGCAGCGCTACTGCTCTCGAGCGAGACGACGAGCTCGTGCTTGCGCGCGCTCGCGGCGACACGCTGGATGCGCTTGTCTTTCTCCTCGGGCGCCTCCATCTTCTTGGTCATGTATTTGCGCAGGTCGAGCTGCTTGTAGCGCGCCTCATCGACGCCGACGCCGAGCGTCGCGACCTCGCCCAGTCCGTGGGCCACGACGCCGTCCACGTCGCCGTCCTTGCCGCGGTGGAGCTCCGCGGGCAGCACGGGCCGTGACCAGAACGTCTCGCCGCTCTGCCGGTCGTACCAGTACGCCACGCCGTCGTCCGTGCAAAATTCCTCGTACGGCGAGCTCTGCATGTACGCCCAGCTGCGGTAGATGACGCTCGTGCAGGCGCCGAGCGCGCCGTGCGGGTCCGAGTTGCGCATGAAGTCGCCCGGCTGCTGCGCGCCGAGCGTCGTGAACGTCTGCGGCTGGTTGCGGCTCGACTGGCCGATCCAGAGCAGGTGGATGAACTCGATCGGCGTGTTCTCCTTCGTGGTCGCGATGCAGAACGGATAGAACCGGTCGGCCTTGGTGGTCTGCGTGGCGTTCATGCTGGTCACGTTGGGCGACAGCACGTCCGCCGTGGGCTCTACGAACACGCAGCCCACCTCGTCCGGCACGGCGAACGCCCCCACGAGCCAGAACGTGCGGAAGCCGTGCGCGAGCTCCTCGCCGGTCTGTTCAGGCCGGTTGGCGGGGAACCGCTTGAGCGCGAGCTCCTGGGTCTCCAGCGGCGTCACCGCGGTCGCGACCACGATGCACGGCGCGCGTCGCACGTTCAGCGCGTGCTCGAGCGCGCGGTACACGTACTCCATGGTCTTGGCGACGATCTCGAGACACGCGAACACGGCGTCGTGGTCCTTGGAGGACTGCGGCGTGACCGCGCGGCGCTCAAAGACCACAAAGTGGCCGTACTGCGCCGGGATGTAGGTCGTCACGAGCATGTGGATGAGCAGCTCGGCGCTGAGCCCGCCGACCGCGAGCATGCCGCTCGTGGGCTTGCGCCCGAACGTCGCGAAGAGCACGGTCACGGGCGTGACGTGCTTGGTGCGCCGCGCGTCCGTGGCGCCGCGCGGCGGACTGCACGCCTGGATCTGGAGCAGCGCCTTGTGGATCGCGGCCGCGGCGATGCGCGCGCCCAGGCGCTCGAACCAGCTCGCGATGTGGCCGCAGTCGATGAACACGTTGGGCACGGGCAGCGGTATGTCCTCGAGGAAGCTGGGCGTGGGCATGGGTACGCATCGCCGCGGCGGCAGCTCGTACTTGCGCGGCCGGTAGAGCTCCACGGGCTTGGTGCAGTCGGTCTTGAGCACCCAGTTGGGGAGCTGCGGCCGCGCCGGGTCGATGAGTATAATGTCGAGTGGTGCGTGGCGGCGGCCCTCGCTGCTTTGCGTCTTGGCCGTGACAGGCGCCGTCGGGTGGAACGCACGCACTGAGTCGCTGTACTTGGAGCACCAACCGTGGTTCTGGAGCGTGTTCTTGAGCTTCATGAGCTTGGGCGTGGCCGCGTCGGCCTTGGGCACGCCGCCGCTGCGAAGTTGCTCGAGGAACGAGCGGAACCACGCGCGTGTGTGGAGCTTGCGGCGCACGGTCTTGCTCCACGCGGCCGCGAGGTGCTCGGTGAGCCGGTAGATCGGATGGCGCGCCTCAATGACCGTGACGTACTGCTTGAGCCGCTTGTCGTACCGCAGCGACGCGCTCTGACGCATGAACACCTCTTGGATCTCCTCGGCGCGATACTTGCGCCGCAGCTGCTCGAGCTTCCAATTGGCGCACATGAGCGCGCTCTCGGCGCTCTTGATCTTGCGCAGGTCGCTCGCGTCCGCGTGCGTGTCGCAGTGGCGCCCGTTGCTCGAGCTCCAGCAG
>JAMFLL010000295.1:0-46050 GCA_027475725.1 Pythium rhizo-oryzae
CCCGCTCAAGAAGAAGTCGGTCGTGCGCGGCTCGCAGCGGTTCGTGTACGACTCGGTCTCGGACGGCGTCATGCTCCACGACGCCGACGCCGACCCGCTCATGACCACGGACCTGTTCCCGGCGCTGTCGCCCGTGCAGCAGAGCGAGTGGCTCGCGCTCCGCGACTCCGGACGCTGGCTCAACCAGTACTTCAAGCAGCGCTGGGAGAACAAGTGCCTCACGCAGGTCTCGTGCTAGTAGTCCGGAGGGGCGGGAAGCGACCGAAGCTCCCCCAGAACCTCCAGGGAGACACATAGAATGACATCTTCAATAACGGAACAGGACTTCATGTGAGTCAAGAATGGCTTCACATGGTGATCATGCGATATAACACTGCCAAAATAGACCTTGACATTGTCAAGGTCTATTTTGGCAGTGTCAAGTTGACAAGTTCTGAAATGCATCTTGCCTCGTATACTGGGCTATCAGCTAACCAGTGATCTGCTTTATTTGGTTTAAACATGATAAATCCAAGAATCATTTTAGCGGCACGTTGTGTCCCCGCCCCCATTTCATGGTCGCGAAAGTGGTCTCTATGTTGCTCAAAATCTGAGTCATTACGCCTCTGAGTACGAAGTATATCTCCACTTCGTCCACCGTCGCCCGACAGACCCCCACGTCACCCCACAGCGTGGCGCGTGACCGCTCTCGAAGCGCGGAGACGGTCGTAACCGCGTCATTTAGAATTGGGATCACCTGGGCCACGAGTCACGATTGTCACCGACACCAAACGCTGTCACGGTCCCGGGCTGAGATTTGTCCTTGCTCCACCCAGCAAACAAAAGTCGTTCAACTCACAGATTTGCAGATTGCTGGGTTCACAATCCTGCACGTTCAGCACGCGGTCGGGGACTCAACTTGGTTGGGTGGAGAGACAGAGAGAGCAGAAAACAGAGGACACAGAGAGCGCTGGGTGGCAGACGACGGTGAAGGGGTCACACCAGAGCTCCCCACGTATCGATAGAGGGGTTACCCAACCTGCAGGTTACAGTCATCAGGCGAGCGAGGCTTTCCAACGGAATGTGTCTGTTCTCACGGGACCCGCGCGAACATGCCGAGCTCGTGAGCCCATGGGGATGGCGTCGATTGGATCCAGTAGAGCCGCTACAGACGTTGACTGCGCCATCGGCATCAGCGCGATCGCCTACCGCCAGCAACAGCACCGTGGGTTCGCTGGGGAAGGCAGACCCGGCGCATGTTTCCAGTGGGGGCAAGCCCACTCACTGGAGTCCCGGGAACGGGGGAGCGCGCCGCTGGCCTTCGTGCCCGCGCGCGGAGCCAATCACGCGCCGTGCGGCCACAACGTAACCCAGCGTAACTGAGCCCAACGAGAAAAAACGGAACTCTGCCGGATGGCGAGCAGCTCTGAACAGAAACGGGGCGCTCCCTCCCGAAGTAACGAATGGCTACACTCTGTTCAACCGGATCCCTATTCGCGGAGGGTTCTGCAACTTGAAAAGAAGCCGCACCCGACGCGGTGATTGGCTCGAGGCGAGGGGACAGTTGGCGGAGTGGTCCAGCCGTCCACCTGCTGTCGTGGCGTTGTCGAACGCGTGAGGGATGACGGCTCCGGCGTCTGTAAAGAGACTCTCCCTTCCCCGACGGTCTCCGATAAACAATGGCACGAGCGCCGTGAGTGGTTCGGGGTCTGCGCTCAACAGCCAGGTCGGATCCATCCGTTGCCGTGTCGAGAAAAACCAGCTGAGCCGCTCGTCTTGTGAAAGGCATGAGTGGTCTCCCTCGGTAGCCCCCTCTCCCCCTGGTTTCGTCTTCCCCACCCGGGGGGGGGGGGGGGGGGGGGGGTTCTCCTCATCCTCATCCTCCCAGCGTCACAGATTTCGGTTTTCTCTCGTCCGGACGAGCACCTCCACACCATGGGTCCGTTGCCGCTGCCGCTGCGCCGCGTCCACGCGCTCTGGACCTCGACGCCGTGGCTCCACTGGGCCGCGGTGGTCGCGCTGCCGATGCTGTTCAACCTCGTCGACCGGCTCGTCGCGCTCCACGCGGTCCTCGACATGTACGCGGCCCCGAACGAGCGCGACGCCGGGCGCAAGCTGGGCGGCATCTTGTTAGGCATGATCCAGGACTTTCTCGTCACGACGCTATTGCTGGTATTCCTCCTGCTGCTCGAGTTTGTGCGGTCGCTTCTCTCAACGCCCGTGCGCGCCAAGATCGCGTCGCCGCGCGCGCAGCGTGCGCTTCAACTACTCGGCCACGCGCTGCGGTTCGCGCTCGTGCTGCTGGGCATTGTCGCGCTGCTCGCGTTCTTCGCGGCCGACCAGCTGCTCGTGCGCTCGCGTGAGATGCGGTTCACCACGGACCTCATCGTGACGTACTTCCGCGAGAAGGACCAGGCATCGGCGCTGGACGTGGACCCGCGCGAGGTGCGGCTCGCGATCCAGACCGTCGTGGGCACGACGTGCATGGCGCTGTTCTTCGCGGTTTTTTACGTGCGCTGCGTCGACCTGCTGTGGCTCAAGCCCCTCGAGTCGGCGAGCGGGTACGCGTTCAAGCCGCTCGAGACCAGCACGCCCGCGGGCGAGGCCAAGAAGCTGACGCTCGACGCGACGCAGCGGCTCGAGGAAGGCCGCACGGCGTCCCAGTCGCCCACGTCGCAGGACGACTCGTCGGGCTCGCGCACTGACATCGACGACAGCTACGCCGCCAACGCCGGCGTGGACCTCGACCGCGACAACTCGGCGACGTCGGAGAAGCCGTCCAACCTGCAGAAGCTCGTGCGCAGCAAGAAGCTGAGACTCGCGCTGGCCGCCGTCATCGCCTACATCGTGCTGCTCGTGTCCACGCGCGCGATCGCCAAGGCTGCGTCGCCCGTGGTCGCGGCGATCGCGCTCAACGCCACGCTCAACGAGCTCTTCCGCAACGTCTTCCACGTGCAGTTCCAGCAGGGCTCGGGCTCGGGCAGCATCGAGTCGGCCGCGTACTACCTGAACGCAGCAACGGAGAAGTACGAGTTGTTCCAGAACGATGTGCTCTTCCGCAAGACCACGGGCTTCCAGGGTCCGCTGGCGTTCGACGTGCAGGTGGAGAACAGTGAAAAGAACCCGCCGAACGTGCTCGTGGTGGCCGTCGAGTCGTTCCGGTACCTGGACTCGTTGCTTCTCGCTGGTCAGACGGCCGCGGCCGAGCGCCTGGCCAAGCACAACCTCACGCTCACGCCCAACTTTGACCGCTGGGCCAAGCGCGGCATCGCGTTCAACAACATGTGGTCGAGCTGGCAGACCAGTCGCTCGCTCGAGGCGATCCTCTTTGGCCAGGTCGCGTACGACTCGGTGACCGACTCGGGCACGACGCGCGGCCGCAAGGACACCAAGCTCGTGGGCATGCCGCAGCTGTTCAAGCAGAAAGGGTACGAGACCGTGTTCACGACCGGGTGCATCGTGACGTACGACCAGTGGGACGCGTTCCTCCCAAGCCACGGCTTCGACTCGGTGATGGCCGCGCCGCAAATGAAGCGGTACGCGGAGAAGAACTACAACATGAGCAAAGGCGAGTGGGACGGCCCGGCGCAGCGCGGGCTCAACTGGGGTGTCCACGACGACATCTCGTTCCAGATTATCGGAGACCTCATGATCAACAAGACCAAGGAGCAGGCCGAGCGCGTAAAGCGGGGCGAGAAGAAGCAGCCGTTCTTTATGAACCACTACACGATCTCGAGCCACGGGCCGTTTGAGATGCACCCGGCGTGGTACGACGCGGAGAAGCTGCCCGACTTTTCCCCGCTCTGTGAAGGCTGGGGCGAGCAGTGCAACCTGATCAAGAACTACGCTAAGATGCGGTACTTCACCGACATGGAGCTGGGCAAGTTTCTCGATCGCATGAAGGCGCAGGGTGTGCTGGAGGATACGATCGTCGTGATCGTGGGTGACCACGGCCAGAGCCCCGAGACGGCCGTGACGGTCGCGTACCAGACCGCCGTCACGCACGTCGCCAGTACGCTCATCGCCGAAGGCCGCCTGGGCGAGCACGCCGGCATGATCTTCGAGGACGCGACCCATCATTACGACCTCCTCAACACGCTCGCGGACATTGTGGGGGTTCCCGAGGAAGGATTCCTCCAGACGGGTGTGGGCCGCTCGCTCAAGCGCAAGCTCCCGTTCGGCGAGCGGCTCGTGTGGAGCAACAACCCGATGAAGAAGATGTCGGTCGTGCGCGGCCACGAGCGGTTCGTGTACGACCGCACGACGAGCGGCATGGGGCTGTTTGACACGATCAAAGACCCGCTGGAGGAGCACGATCTGCTGCCGACGCTGTCCGCGAGCGACGCCAACAAGCTGCGCGAGTACCGCCGCATGGGGCGCGACCTCAACTCGTACTTCAAGCACCGCTGGGAGCACAAGTGCCTCGCCAAGGTCTCGTGCTGAGCCGATCGGCGTCGAGTCGGGTAGTCCACACTTTTTAGAAATTGTAAACACGTAATTTGGTCCACGGATGACCCCAACCCCAACGCTCGGTCTCTACAGCAGTCATAACTTCTCGGCCGGGGCCCCACACGAGTGCCTGCGTTCGACGCTGCGTCGTCCCTGCGGGGTGGATGCTCCTGTCAAGAAATATCTGTCCTATCCCGAAAGCTCAAATAAAGTCAGCACCACGCATGGCTACATTCTGTGCCGGGCGGTTGGAATGTCGCATCGGCTTCAACGGCTGAACGTACTCATAGTCAATCCTCATCGTGTAGTGTTGATTCATGTGTATGTTTTCCATCGCTATCCTCCTCATGTCCTGAAGTCTGCAACTTCAAATAAGTGTGCTACATGAGGAACTGCACTTGGCTCGCATCCTCGCGCGTGAGTCGAAGCACTTTACGCTCTCCCGTCGATCCCGATGGACCCTGCTGATTGTTCGGACCCTCTTTGAGCACCAGAAACTGAAACTTGCACGTCTGGATAACCTGCTTCAAGTCTCCGCTTGCCCCACCACTGGATAATGGCGCGTTTGCGAAACTCTTGAGCACGTCCAGCTTGTGCTCCTTGATGCACGATTGTTGAAGTTTGAGCATGCCACCAAAGAGACCCGCGTTACCGCTGTTCCACCAGCGCACGCTTCCTTCACGCGCAGCGTACGAGACCAAAATCTGGCCATCTGCCCGGAAACTGACTGCCGAGATCGCTGATGAATGGCCGTCCAGAACGCGCCACTTGGTCGCAGTACGAAGATCATAGATCAGAATCACTGCCTCCATCGTGCCGATCGCGAGTCGCTGGGTCTCCTTGTGGAAATCAACCATCGGGAATCGACGCACCAGATTATGAAGGCAGCGCGTACTCAACTCGAGGCACCGCTTCCGTCGCTCGGGCTTGGTCGGATCGAGACAATGCATGATGGTGTCGATGACGGAGGACAAGTGACGGAACATCAGCAGGTAGTGGGTGTTGATCAGCTCCGTGAGGTACAGCAGGATGCATTCACGGAATGCGTGCGGCCGATCTGCATTATTCATCTCATGCTGGAGTAGAGTCAATACGAAGGCCGTCTCGCACGCACCGAGTTCAACAAGTAGGCTGAGAGCTGCATTACTTCCACCACTCGCGAGCACGCGGGCATTGCTTCCAAACGTAGGGCTGTCGCCTCCAGGGTTTCTCTGCTTCTCGCGCAAGTCGATGAAGAGGAGCTGCGTGATGAGCGAAGACAAGTCGACAAGATGTGGTCGAAAGAGCATTAATCCCTTGGTCAGTAACTCTGCAGCTACCGACGCAACGTGCTGAACTGGCGAGCGAAGCAACGATACGAGAATGTCACAAACTTCACGCGCGCCAGCAGGGGAGATTTCACCAGGGTAACACGTCCCGATCATGCTCAGCAGGATTACAAGCGATCCAAGTCGGCTCACTGTGAGACTCGTGTCGACGTTGTTGGACGAAGAGGTGCCGTTAAGTTTCCCTCCTGTCTCCGTCTCGACTCGAACGATTTCGCAATGTAGCTTGGCTGAGTACTCGGCGGAGAACGCGCTTCGCGTTGGAGGATGAAGTCGCTTGATCGCGCTGTTCATGAGCGCGCGAGCAGCGAGTTGCGTGTACTCACAGGGGTGGAATCCGTAGTTGGCAAGAAATTCTAGCGAAGGCTCACGGAAAAACGGGACGTAGTCTGGTAGAACCACCGAGTGTTGGGTGATCAGCTGGCTCCACAAAACGTGAAACTCTTCCTTGTTCTTGGGCGAAGACGGCGTAGATTGGTCAAGGCCGTCGTCGGCCTTGGTGTACTTGTGTTCCATCAAGTTCATACACAGAGAAACAATGCCGAGAGCAACGTTGGCACTGAGCGCAGAGGAATGCTGCCACTTCCGAGCAAACGGATTACGATCGTCGGCTTCATTGCTGGACATCGGGGAGAAGACAGACTTCCAAGGGAGCGGAATTGACAATGCGCCTGAAGACTCATCCAGCAAGACGCACGAGAATAGCGAGCTAGGTGCGTTGAGACCCAGGAGCTGGCGACACGCCCGATCGATATCAGGAGATGCTCCCCAAGATAATAGAAACGCCAAGAGCAGCAGTTCAATTGATCCGACCGCATACGGCGACGAAAATGGCAGTCTCGGTTTCACTCCATCGCCGTTCTCTTTCATTGACGACGCATCAACACCGAGTTGACCGAAATAATATGCCTTCCAATTCGTCTTGATCACATCAGCGCTCTTGTTGACGTTAAACTTGATGAGATGCAGCGACGTATCTCCCACGACAAGTTTGGAGCACTCAACTGATAAATCATTCGCTTCTTCATCCTTGGATTTCTCTTCGTCCAGGTTGACATTGCCGCCACCGTACACCACCGCGGCTGGAATCGATCGCTCCAATACACCCGTATCAAGGCTCCAGACGTAGACGATGCCGTCTTCACACTCGACATGTATCTGACCACGCTCTGCAAACCACTCCAGCGAACGGATTGAGTCAGGATGCTCACAAAATTCCATCACACACTCCCACTCGATGCCAATACGGCTTGCACGACTATTCGGCGTTGGGGTCGAGCTTGCCGCACCATATGAATACGGATTGTGAAGGTACACGGGCGCATACACATTGACAGTATTGTCGTCGCCGATTGTTGCCACATATCGCTCTGGACAAACTGAATTCTCACGTGTCCATGGTGATATCAGAACTTCCTTGATAGCTCCCCGATGTTTCTTGAAACGCTGAAGCTGAGTTACCTCTAGTGCGAAGGAAGAGTTCTCAGCAGACTGCAAGTTCAACTCAGATATGCAAAGCACCCCGTCCGCACAACCGCTGAACACGACAAAATTCAGGGACGCGCTCGATGGTTCCGATAGCACATGGGATCTTGATGGAGCTGGAGGTGGGATAGTCAACGATGGCGGGCTCTGATGATGGAGGTTGAGATGACGACTCGATGCGCTTCGTCGCTGGACTGGAGGAGGAAATCGGGCACGAAAGAATGGGTTCTTGTCCGACGCCAAACAAGAGTCTTCCATTGGAGCGCCGCGCTTCGCTACTAATGCCTTTCGGGCTGACATGTAGACTCCTGCCTTTCCTCCATCGAGAGAACTTCCAGTCGTTGTTGCCCTCACAATGGACGGTGGGGCGGAACTTGGATCTCTGGATGGTTGGCCTGTCGACGCGGTGGGCCAGTAGCAGTGTGCAATCGCGCGCACTTTCTCTCGATGACAATTCAGTCTGACGCTGTTGAGGCTGTTATTCACCGATGACGCGGGGCGTGCAGACGCGAGTAACTTGAAATCGATCGATCCATCGCTACATCCCCTTGCCACTACCGGAACGTCAAGTAGAAAATCGGAGTATACATCATCACCGGACACGGCTCCTCCACCGATTGAGCCCCTTCGTTGTCGACGAATTGAAGTGGGTAGTAGCGCCGACACTGGCGATAGAGCATTCGCAATCATGCTTGACGCACCCCCGATACTTGCGGCCGCCACACCAGACACAGAACTCTCGGTTGAAGCTTCTGCCCTCCCACTCCGTTTCCGCCTTCTCCGTGGCAAACCAGCTTGGGCCACACCGAGGGAAGAGGAGGAACGCGCGCCCTCTCGACCAAGAATCAGATGCGTGACGATAGCGCGCTTGTCGACAATTTTCGCATCTTGCTCAGAAGAAGAAGCCAGTGAGCGAGGCTGATCACTCACAAATCCATCGGATATAGAGTGTAGTTTCACACGCTCGAAATTGCCGATTGACGAACCGATACTTCTTCGACGGGTTGGAGATGGAGGCGCACTACCAGCTGACTTTGCTGGAGAAAGAGTCCACGATCCCACGCAGCCCTTTGCACACATGTGTACAAGCTTTATCCCTCCGCTGGACGTGCTAAGCAACGACCGACTGGCACCTCCACCATCTGCTGCAAACACACAAGATGTGTATCCCTGTTGTTGAATCGCCTCACCGCTCAGTTGGAATCGATCGCGGCTGACGAAACTTCGGTTTCCTTGACAGCATTCACACTGGTGCACGAACGCCACAAACTCTCCTTTCTCGACAGCATTCAAAGTCTTGTGGAAACTGCGAGGCACAAGCTGATCCTTATCTTTCGTGAACATGAACAATTTCCCTGCCTGAGAGAAAGCTGCTCCGCTGACTGGGAACTGAAACACGTGCCCTGTGTTTGTCCACAGCACGACTTGGTTGTCGTCCAGAAATGCTCCGTCTTCCCACCAAACTTGGCTATCACCCGCATTAGCTGCTCTGAAAGTATCTTCTCGTTTTGGAAATTGTCGGCCAACAAACTCGGCAGGGTGGACACGACAACTACCAACGTACTTGCTTGGCTTGGCCTTGCTCGATGAGGACGTGACGTCTTTCCAGCTCGCACTGCGCCCCGCCCCGCGAACTTCGGTCGTTGTCCCAGGCGGAGACACATCACACAGCCACTTGCGCTTCAATATCACCCACTTGGCGTCCCAAATGACCAGTAACAGTGACGCGTCACTTGAAACATGGAGACGACGCGGAAAGTAGGAGCTCTTGATAGACCGCATCAGCGCAGTCTGTGGGTTCATGTTGTCGCCGTCCTTTAGCGAAGTACTCTGTGAACAGGTGATGTCATCCGCGTCATCAGCCCATGAAATCACCCAGCAGCTTTCTTGAACCCATGTGTATGCGCTGGCAAAGGCACCACTGCCGACAGATGTCGCACTGCTCCCACCACCGCGAGGTTTCGACCACAGAAAGCACTTGATCAGACCTTCGGAGCCGAGTGAGAGTACCAGTGAGTCCCAAATGTGGTTTGAGACGGAACGCTGCATTCTTGAGCCGATTGAGGTGCTCCCTCCCATACTACCGAGCGGTTGGTTCGCACTTGAATTCGCTCCAGCACCTGAAGAAGGTGAGTATTCTGAAACGCCGACAAAATTTGAGAGCGACGTCGTTGTCACATCCCCAACGCCGGAAATTTCGCTAACCCGCCGCCCTGAGCTTTCGGTACCTGCTAATGACGTCGATACTGTCTTCCGCGCATTTGACATCTTGAGCTCAACGACCGCGATCCCTCTTCTGACTTGTTCCTGCGCCGTGTCGACACAGTACAACAACGCGAGCTTCCACGTGTCCAGTACCATCATGCGACTCTGCTCGCCGTACACGATCGCGTAGCGGTTATTGCAGAACATCTCCATGCCCTTCACCGGCGCGAGCTGTCGAGCGAGGTTGACGTCTGCTCGCGAACACGCGCCATTTGGCAGCTCCCATCGCGCGATCGCACCGTCTTGGGACACGGAGATCATATTGCTTTGTCCCCACTCGTCGATACCGCTCACAATGCCCACGACGGGAGTCGCTGCCTGGCTCTGCGTGGAGCCTCCGTATTCCAGCTCTTCCTGGTAGTCTGCCGCCACCGAAGCCGCGGTCGGATGTACCAGCATGCTCACTTGCACGACTATGTCCTGCTCAAACAGCCAGTACACGATGTTGCCGTCCACGGTGCCAGCGAACACGCACAGCTGATACAGCTCGTCGTCGCCGTCGAGATCGCCGTCGTCGACAAACTGGAAGTCTTCGTCGTCCATAAAATCACTGCTCGTGCCACCATTGCCATTCGTGGCGTCGCTTTCCGACGCCTGCTTGCTTGAAAGTGCGAGTCGCTCGTCGGGTGTGAGGCTCGCGCGTTTGCTCTTCTGCCGGCTCAGCACGCGGCGCAGGTTGATCATGCTGTGCGCGCTGTTGCCCAATCCCCGGAGACTCGCGAGGCTCCCGCTGGAGGGTGACGCCAGCAGCTGGCTGCTGCTCCATTGCTGCACGACGCTCGCGAGGCTGGGCCAGCGGTTCATGAGGTCGCTCGAGTTCTGGCTCGGCTGTGACATGGGCAGGTACAGCACGTGGAGGCACGCGACCTGCACGCGCGGCGGGTCATTCCAGATCACGAGCGGCACCACGAGGTCGCCGTTGGCCTGGTCGGTCGTGCGCACGGGCCCGGACGCGGCGTCGCTCTCGCCCGCGGCGCTGCTGCTGCTGGAGGCGCCGCCGACCCCGGCGGACGCGCCGCTTCCGGAGAGCTGCGAGGACGACGCCGCCGTCGCCAGGCCGAGCCCCATGGCGCTGCTGCTGCCCATGCTGCTCATGCTGCTGTTGTGGAGCGCGCCGGCCGTGGGCTTGCGCGCGACGCTCGGCGAGTAGCCCGCGGAGGCGGCGCCCGCCCAGCTCATGCTTGTTGAAGTTGGTGGAAAGACCGGTTGTTGCGGGGCGAACTGTGGCTTCTAGCGGGCGGGAGACGGCTCGTTCGATCGCGCATGCAGTGGCAAAGCGCGTGAGGGATGTTGCGGGAGAGATTAGGCGGTATGGATAGCGCTGTGCGCGGAGCGAGCGGCGGCGCGACGCAGCAACTTGTGCGGTGGTGCCTCCCCCTCTTTTAGTTCCAGCAGCCAAAGCGCCGCCGTTGTGGGTTTCGAAAGCGAGGAGCGGCAATTCGTACTGTTTCTATTCCACTAAGTACGCGAGAATCTTTCCAACCTACTGGATTAGTGATATCTAGTAAGTACGCCCTTGTGCGAACATAAGAGTGTACCTCCATACGTGGTCATAGACGGGCCATGAGCTCCAAGCGTGCAGGGCGAGAGGACCGCGCGCGGAGGTTCACTCAAGCCGTCACCACTACCTTAGCAAGAAGCTGGAAGCCCCGCGCAGCTTCCCAGCGTCTCCCCCTCGCTCTCATTGACATGGCGGATCTGGTCGGCAGTCGCTCGTGTCCACTGCCTCTTGCCAAGCTCCGTCGGCCAGAGACCACATCTCGCGGCCCAAAACAGCTCAAGAAACAGCTCCCCAGCGAGCGCGCATCACACATACCAACCCTACAAGCACACTTCGTTCATACTAGTACACGTCTCCGGTGCGAACCAGCGCGAATTCCTTTTGTGTTGGAGGTGACCAGGAAGCAGCGGCGAAGCAAATGTAGCCATGTTACTCACCCCGCCCGGTTTCTGCCCAAGTGGCTTCCGTGAATCTTCTCGGTCGCTGTCCGGAAAAAGCGTCAGCGCTCCGCGCGCGCACTGTTGAACCAGATCACTTCAACGCGCTGTTGGTAGTGAACGTGTGGCTGCTGCGAGTCCGCTGAGGTGCTCGGAGGAAAGTTCAGCGCACGCCCGTGCCGATAGAGGGACTGGCGACACGTCGGCGCGGCGGTTGGACGTGTCGCTTGGGCGCGCAACGTGGTGCTGGACGCGTTCAACGGGACTGGATCCGGTTGGTGAGCGCGAGCCGCGATCAGCAAATATGTTAGGTAGAGCAAAGGAACTCCAACGGAAAGATTCAGCCAGCCGGGCGTCGAGTGGTCCGGAAACCGCTGGCCTCTGTGCTGGAAAGCGCCTGTGTATCCGCTGCGCCATGGCGGTATAGGCTCGTGGGTGTCGTCTCGAATTCGCGCATTTTCTAAAGTACCTCGCTCGGCGATCATGCGGTCTTCGGAGGCGTCGGGCTCCATCTCGTCGGTGTTCCAGCGCCGGCCGTGGCTCCAGTGGCTCGTGGTCATGTCGATCCCGATGGTGTACTTCCTCATCCACAAGCTCGCCTCGCTCTCCGTGATTCTCGACAGTTTGGCGATGCGAGAGGAGGATCGGACGTCAGCCAATCAAGCCAAAGGCGTGCTACTTGGCATGCTGGAAGACTTCATCGTCACGGTGCTGCTCGTGGTCTCGCTGGTGCTGGTGGAGCTCGCGTCCCTTGGTTGCTCGCGTGTGATGCTATGCGCCGGCGCGGACGAGCACTTCCACACATCGATGATCCTGCGCGCCGTCGGTCACTTCACGCGGTTCGCCGCGGTCTTCACGCTCGTCGCGCTCACGCTCGCGCCGTTCTCGCTCGATATGGCGCTACTGCGCGCGCAGAAAGCGCGAGTTTCGACGGACCAGCCGAGCGCGCGCGACCGACTTGACGCGCGCAGCACAGCGCAACGCGACAGCGACTTCGACGCGATGGTGGGCGTCATGCTCGTGGCGCTGGCGTTCACGGTGCTTTTCGTATGGCTCGTCGACCTGCTGCACTGGTGGCCAACGCACGTAGCAACCACGCTTCAGGTGGAGCCCTTCTCTAGGCGGCTAAGCTTCTCAACACCGACGTACATGGATATCCGCTTTGAGCCGTACCGCGTGCTCCAGATGGACCTCGAGGCGGGCAAGCCAAAGTCGGACTCCTGTGACGAAGGAACCTACGCCAGCTCGCGTCACACGACGATCGTGTCGGCCCCGAGTGAGCTCTACGGCGACGAGGAGGCAGCTCAGCCACCTCACGCGCGAGATGAGACTTGGCGCGCCAAGCTGCTCGATCCGTGGCTACGTATCGTGCTGGTGGCGTGCGCGGGGCTCGGGTGTTCATGCTTCTTGTCGACGTCACCCGCGCTACCTCACAACTGACCAGTCCGGTAGTCGCGGGCATCGCCCTGAACGCGTCGCTGAACGAGCTCGTCCACGGTCTCTTCCAGGTCCAGTTCTTGCCTGGGACGGTGTAATGGGTCCATTTGTGTGGACGGCTTACATTGTGCATACGTATCCCTCAAACGAAGAGGGGCTCTTAACTTATTTACACGCGATTGGACCTGAATGCAATCCGCTCCGTCCAATTTTTATCGTTTTTTTACTTCTTTCGTGTCGGTGAGAGAGAACGAGAGCGAGAGAGGTCTGAGTAAGCTTACTGCTCCGCACGTGCCGACACAGCTGGGGGCTGGAACAGGGAAACTGGGACTGCGTCGTCGTGGGGAAAGAACATTCGAAGGTGGAGGTAACCGACCAACCACTTCATCCCCCGTGCACGCCTTGCAAACATGAACCCACTTGACGGTGGCCTGCTCAGCTCGCACCGTCGGTATGGGGAGGTTGACTGGCATGAATCCTGTTCGTGCAATGTTCCTGTCCATGTGTGTGTCCAGACACGGCACCGGGGTGTCCAGATTAGCTAGCACACTCGATCGCCCGAAGAGCAGAACGCAGGTGAAAGGAACAGGCCACTGCGACCAGCACGTGTTCCACGGGGGATCCTCAATCCAATTTTTGCCGTCTTTCTGCCGTGTACGAAGAATTGGTGATCACCCAACCGGTCTTGTTACTGGCGGTGCGTCTTTCGACCTGGACCGACCGATCTTCTGACGCACACAAAGAGATGCAACGCTAGCGAGACGCGGCACACAAACACCACTGCCTCTCTGCAGAAGCGTTCAGAGTAGCCCCGCCCTGTCTCCTCGGTCGAAAGCCTTAGCTTTGCATGGCCAGAGTGCACGTCACTGTGTCGATTGCATCACGCTTGATGCCTGATTTGCCGTCGGAGAGAGCCACGAGAAGCGGGACGGAAACCCAGGACCGCGACTCCACTTTGCGAGCTACCGTCCGGCACCACGATGCGCCGCTGTCGTGGGAGAGTACAGCCCCAGTCATGGGTCCACTGTACCACAGCGTGGACGCTGCCGTTGCTCTTCTTCCTGATCACTCGCCTCCTCGCGATTTGCAGTATTCCCGAGACAATCAAGCCATCCACGTTGAAGCACTCGGCGCCAGGCATCGCTGCGGGCGTGTTTCTCGGTTTGCTGGAAGACCTCCTCGTCGTGACACTGCTGGTCTCAGCTTTGGCCACGATCGACTGGACTAGCCGACGACTGCTTCACCGGGCACAGCGGTGGGTTGGCGAGCGCTATCGCACACGCGTCGTTCTCGGATGGACCCACTATGCTCTGCGATTCGCCGTCGTGCTCGCGCTCGTCGTGTCAACGCTTGCTCCGTGCGCGTACGACTTAGTCCTCGTTCGCGCCAACCATACACGCTTGTCGGCAGTGCCTTCTAACCTCGAACACGACACCAAGGTCGCCGGCAGCCTTGCAACAGTCGTCATCATCGGCACCACGATCTACTGCGTCGCGGCCTCGCTGGTGTTCGTGTGCGTTATCGATCTGGGGACTTGCCTGCCGATGTGGCGTAACGGGAGGCCGAAAGACAATGAAACCGAATACCTGACGCCGACTTATCTTCACCTCGGCTTCGCTGGATACAAGTCGCCGTCTCTCGACCTGGACCAGGGCCGCGAGTGTTCTCCAAGCGAAGAGGTCGACAGTACTGACGACGCAGACGAGCAGAACGTGACGATCGTCTCTGCACCAAGCTGCACGAGTCAGGATTTCGAGCAAGCTGAGACTTCGTCCGTGCCACTCCCAAGCCCCGATCGTGTCAGCGTTCAGGCGAGCACAAATCTCCGGCTCTCGTCTCGAGTGCGCGCGCTGATCGGCGTCAGCGTGGCTGCTGGGGTCTTCGCGCTTGTGTCCTTTGTGGTGTGTGCGATCTCTAAAGACGCGAATCCTCTGGTCGCGGCCATCGCGCTCAATGCCACGCTGAACGAGCTCTTCTATCTCTTGCTGGGCACCCGGTTCATGCCTGCTGAGGCGCTCGCCGATCAAGGCGTCGACCCTATCTCAGTATCCTATTCCCGGCTTCTTCGACGGGTCTGACACGACTAGGACGTCTCGGCCGTCCGATCCCAGTGGCAAGCTTGGAGACGATGCAAGCTGCCAGGGCACCTGCCGTGTAATTCTGACTCTCGAACCACCATATAAACGCCCCAACCATAGTCCTGCCCTCCCCCTCGTCGCATCGGAACGACGTAGCGATCAGCCCAACGCGGAGAAGATGCCGGTCGCCTCTCGGCCTATTGCAGCGCGCGACATCGCAAGCGCTGTCGCTCAGGAGCGGACGATCCGCGCTGGGCATCGTTTTGCTATTTTCGCCTACTTCTCAAGACGCCATCGCTCAGCTCAGTACAAAATGCAGATACGGGAGGTGGTTTACGCGAGCGATAAAATAGACAGGACTCAAAACCTCCATACATGCATATGAATCCATTGACCAACATCCACTTGAACACAGAACACCTTGTCCAAGGACCTACGAAAACAGATAGATCGCTGCAGACGGCTTGAGGCGACCCTACTCGCTGGTCCCCGGCGGATTGGCGAAGCCAAATGGGATGGTGCTCCACGAGAATAGCAACTCGATTCTTTATTCCACCAGCCGATCGCCCGTCTGGGTGCGTCTGATCTGGACCTGAGCGTGCGTTAGAGGAGGTGGCAGTCCGCGATCTGCCGCGTCTTTCGCACAACGATGGCGACAACTTTCCTGAGCGGCGGGCACTTCGCGTGGGCGACGCGCCCGTGGCTCCACTGGGTCGCGGCGTACGCCATCCCCATGGGCTTCTATAGCGCCACCAAGCTCGCGGCCCTGCCGGCTGTGCTCGGCATGTACGCCGATCTCTCGGAGCGCTCGCTCGCGACCGCGGCTGCAGGCATGGTCCTCGCGTGGTGCGAAGACTTCGTCGCCACGACGCTGCTGCTCGCGACGCTGCACGTGCTCGAGGTCGCCGGTCGCGCGCTCGAGCGGTTCGCGCTGCGTGGCTACGGGAGCGCGTGCAGCGCGCTGCTCGACGTGATCAGCGTCTTGGTCCACGTCTACGTGGTGTTTGTGGCCACGGCGCTCTGGTTCGCGCCGTTCGCCGCCGACATGCTGCTCGTGCGCACGACCCACATCCGCTTCTCGACCGATCTGCTCGTCGCGTACGTGCGCGAGAGCGCGATGGCGTCAAACCTCCCAGTGAGCGAGCGCGAGAGGCAGCTCGCGGCTCAGACCGTAGTGGCCACGGTCGCCGCGACGTTCGTGTTCACCGTGGTCTACTCGGTCTGGATCGACCTCTCGCTCTGGTCGCCGACGAGCCTGCTCGCTCGCGTCCCATCATTGAGCAAAACCAAGGCGATCGTGCAGCCAGCAGCCTCCGTGCCGCTTGCCTCGCAACAAGCCGAGAACGACATCGAGTCCTCAGGCGACGCTTTGGCTGTGAAGCCACTCAAGGCGACGGCTCCGCCAACCGTGTCGAAGCGTGCATGGGCGATGCTGGCAGCGGCGTTTCTGCTCTTTACGCTCACGACGCGAATCGCGGCGGGGTACATCGTTGGCCCCACACTTGGTGCCATCGCACTGAATGCCACACTCGACCAGTTGTGCCGCGCGTTCCTGCGAAGCGAGTTCCAGCCCAGCGCGGTCAAGGCCGAGCTGTCGGACGCCACCGACTACATCCACAGCGACACGGAGGAGTACTCGCTCTTCCAGGCTGACTCGCTGTTCCGCCGCACGACAGGCTTCAAGGGCCCGCTCGCGTTCGACGTGGACGTGGACCAGAACAACCTGCCGAACGTGCTGGTGATCGCCGTCGAGTCGTTCCGCGCCTCGGACTCCAAGTACCTCGCCGAAGCCGCCGCGGTGGACGCAGCACTCAAATCGCAGCGCTCGGTGCGGCTCACGCCGCAGTTCGACCGGTGGGCACGACGCAACGTCGCGTTCAGCAACATGTGGTCGAGCTGGCAGACCAGTCGCTCGCTCATGAGCATTCTCTTCGGCCAGGTGCCGCTCGACTCGGTGGCGGACTCGGGCACAACTGACGGCCGCGCCGACGTCGCGCTCGTCGGGATGCCACAGTTCTTCAAGCAGAAAGGCTACGAGACCGCGTTCTCGACGGGCACGCGCACGGATTATGACCAGTGGAACAAGTTCCTGCCGGCACACGGGTTTGATACGGTGCTTGACGTCGGTACTTACCGGAAGCTAGCTGAGACCCACTTGGGCGTGCGACCATTGGACTGGCGCACTGGGGCCCGTCGCGGTTTCAACTGGGGCATCCATGACGATCTCTCGTTCGAGATTCTGAGCGTGCTGATCGAGACCAAAATGAAGAAGCAGGAAGAGTCGATCCGCCGTGGTGTACCCCGTCACCCGTTCTTCATGACCCACTATACGATCTCCAGCCACGAGCCGTGGGAAGACTACCCCAAGTGGTTCGACAATGTCGAGCTGCCCGACTTCTCGCCGCTCTGCGACGGCGAGCTTCAGTGCGCGCGCATCCAGAAGTACGCCAAGCTCCGGTACTTTACCGACATGATGTTGGGTAAGTTCCTCGACTCGCTGGAGGCCAAGGGGCTGCTCAAGAACATGATCGTCGTGGTGACCGGCGACCACGGGCAGAGCCCCGAGCACGACGAGAACGTTCAGCGCTCCGAGGAGGTGGACAAAACGCGCGTCGCCGGCGCGCTGATCGCCGAGGGTCGCCTGGGAAAACACGCTGGCACCGTGATTAAGGACGCGGTGGAGCACTACGACCTGCTCAACACGCTGGCCGACATTGTGGGTGTGCCGGACGAGGGCTTCCTCCAGACGAGCGTCGGGCGGTCACTCAAGCGGGACGCCGGCTACGGCCAGCGGCTCGTGTGGAGCAACAATCCGATGAACAAGATGTCGGTCGTGCGCGGGCGCCAGCGGTTCGTGTACGACCGGCTCTCGAACGCTATGGGGCTCTTCGACACGGTCACCGACCCGTACGAGCAGCACGATCTCATGCCCACGCAGAGCGAGGCGCAGCTCGCCGAGTGGCTCGCCGTTCGCACTGCCGGCCGTAAGCTCAACAACTACTTTAAGGACCGCTGGGCCGGCAAGTGCTTGGCGCAGGTGAATTGCCACACAAAGAAACACCACGGCCACGCGTAAAGAGGTACATGCAACTAGAAATTCAATCTTGGATTACGGTATGGCCTGGAGGCTTTAGCACGTGACAGCGGCAAGACACTTTTGGTCCCACCGACGCTTGAAGTAGGTGTTTAGCTCGCGCCCCGCGGACCGCAGCGCCTGCCAGCTCGCTCGTTCGTCACTCGACCTGGCTGGCAGCAAGTCCTTCTTCTCCAGGGGATCCGTGTTGGTGTCAAACAGCCCCATGTCGTCGCTCGTGCGGTCGTACACGAAACGCTCGTGGCCACGCACGACCGACATCTTCTTCATCGGGTTGTTACTCCACACCGTGCGCTCACCGAACGGGATCTTTCGCTTGAGCGAGCGGCCCACGCCCGTCTGCAGGAATCCTTCTTCAGGAACCCCAACGATGTCCGCAAGCGTGTTGAGTAGGTCGTAGTGGTGCGTCGCGTCCTCAAAGACCATGCCGGCGTACTTGCCCAGGCGGCCTTCGGCGATGAGCGTGCTCGCAACGTGCGTGACCGCGGTCTGGTACAGGATCGGCATCGACAGCCCCATCTCGGGACTCTGCCCGTGGTCGCCGACGATCACGATGATTGTGTCCTCGAGCACGCCATGTTCCTTCATGCGGTCCATGAACTTGCCCAGCTCTCTGTCGGTGAAGTACCGCAGCTTGGCATACTTCTGGATGAGCTCGCATTGGTCTTCCCAGCCGTCGCACAGCGGGGAAAAGTCGGGCAGCTGTTCCGCGTCGAGCCATGTCGGGTGCGCGTCGAAGGTGTGGTGGCTCGAGATTGTGTAATGGTTCATGAAGAACGGCTGCTTCTTCTCGCCCCTTTTCACGCGCTCAACCTGCGCTTTGGTCTTGTTGATCATCAGATCTCCGAGAATCTCGAACGAGACATCGTCGTGGACACCCCAGTTGAACCCGCGGTGGGCCGGACCATCCCACTCGCTCCTCTTGATGTTATAGCGCGTCTCCGCGTACAGCTTCATTTCCGGTGCCGCCATCACCGAGTCGAACCCATGACTTGGCAAGAATGTGTCCCATTGATCGTAGGTGACGATGCACCCAGTCGTGAACACGGTCTCGTACCCTTTCTGCTTGAACAGCTGCGGCATGCCCACGAGCTTGGTGTCCTTGCGACCGCGCGTCGTGCCCGAGTCGGTCACCGAGTCGTACGCGACCTGACCGAAGAGGATCGCCTCGAGCGACCGACTGGTCTGCCAGCTTGACCACATGTTGTTGAACGCGATGCCGCGCTTGGCCCAGCGATCAAAGTTCGGCGTGACCGTGAGATTGTTCTTCTGCATCAGTTCCCCGGCGGTCGTGTTCGCGGCCATGAGCAGCGAGTCCATGTACCGGAAGGACTCGACGGCGAGCACCATCACGTTTGGCGGGTTGGCGTCCTCGACGCGGACGTCGAACGCAAGCGGACCCTTGAATCCCGTCGTCTTGCGGAAGAGCACGTCTTCTTGGAAGAGCTCGTAGGCCTCAGTCTCGGGCTTCAAGTAGTACGAGACCCACTGGAGATGGCCCGAACCGGTGCCTGGGAGGAACTGGACGTGAAACAGGTTTCGGAAGACCTCGTTAAGCGTGGCGTTGAGAGCGATTGCCGCGAGCAAGGGTGACGCGGCCGTGGCGATCGCGCGTGTGGTGAAGAAGAGCACGATCCATGCGACCACACACACCAGAGTGATCCGCACGCCACGCGGCCTCAAGCACGCTCTCAACCACGTCCGCGGCTTGGATTGTGCTTGATGGCCAGGTGGGAAAAGTTCAGAGCTGTGAGTCTGATCTTCCGTCTCGTCGGCATCGCTCGGTGGTGATACGTCGGTCAAGGACCGCCGGTCACTCTGGTCGCACTTGACCATCTCAAGATCGTACGACCCTGTGTGGGGCGACGAGGCAACTGGCTCGAACCCGAGGTGAGACGAGTCGTTGGCGGTGTCGCGCGCTTTGGAGAACATCGATCCACGCAGGTCGATCCATCGCACGTACACACCTGTGAACAGCACGGCGAACACGCCCACGCCCACGCAGCTCGCGATCGCCAGTCGCACCTCGCGGGGCTCCACTTCGAGCGAACTTGCTTGGTCTTTCTCGCGCGTGTACGTGGCGATCAGCTCCGTCGTGAACCGCATGCCACGCGTGCGTAACAGAAGCATGTCGGCCGTGAACGGTGCGAGCGTAAGCACGACGAGGGCCAAGATAGTGACCGCGTAGAGACCACTGGCGAGCACCCGGACCGTCTTGGACTGGGTGTGATGGTGGCGATGGACCCCTGTAAACAGGATGAAGTGCACCACCGTTTCGATGGCGGCCAGCACCGCGAGCAGCATCGTCGCCGTCAGCAGATCTTCGAGCAAGCCGAGCAGCAAACCGCTCGTGTTGGTACCCCACGTTCGCTGCGCCGTGGTCGCGTACACGTCGAGGATAGCCTCCCGAGCGACCAACCTGTCGACGAGGAAGAAGGCCATGGGCGCGCCAACGACGAAGAGTACTGGGAACCAGCGGCGACGAGGTGACTTCAGTGTGGAGGCGACTGTCGGGTGGAGAAAGCGCATGTTGCTGGAGCTGGACAAGTTTGGGAATGAGGCGTGCTCGGCGGCAACGAATGAGGGGATTCTTTTTTTCCTGGACCTTGCTGTCTCGCTGGCTTTGTCGTCCTCCAGTCTCCACCCAAGTGCCCATGTGTACTGTACACTCGCGGTGCAAGCAGGTCCTTTCGTCGCCGCTAGTAGGCTCCAACAGCCTCCACAAGGTCAACTTGGCCCCTGCGTGGGGGGACGGTCCAAGGATGGCCTGTCTGTGCGCGAGAAGATGCTGACACTTGCAGAGACGGCGGTAGGCGCGTAGAACGGACACCAGGTGAACCGCCACACCTGGAAAGGTGGTCACGGTGGTCCTGCTGTGCATCAACTGCTGTGTCGGCGAAATTTCCACGGCGATGGGTGCGATCGACTTTTCCGTGGTGCCAGCCAGATTGTTGGCTTGAATGGACTCTATCCACCTTAGCAGGGCCTGGGATGTGAGTTGTCAACAGCCGAGCTCGGTACACGTCGCAACCGTGCGTCGCGCTCACTCAACATCCGCCACCAGCGGCTCGACGCACGACATACACCTGGAAACCGCAGGCACAGTGGTTCGTTGGCGATGAGGGCCCGACTCAGGTGAGCATCGGAAAAAGTAGTCCACAGTTTTACACTTCGCGAAAACGCAGCGAGCACGCGAAAAGCACCTCAATCAGATTGCCGTCGTTCAACAGTCCACTTGCGCTAGGCATTTCTTGTCCCACCGCTTCTCGTAGTACGCGCTCAATTCACGGCCGGCTCGCCAACGCCCGTGCCACGCAGAGATCTCCTCACTAGTGCGAAATGGCAACAAGTTGTTCTTCTCCAGTGGGTCGGTAATCGTGTCGTACAGCGCGATGCGATTAGACGTGCCGTCATACACAAACCGCTCGTGGCCGCGCACGACCGACATTCGGCGCCATGGGTTGTTGCTCCACACGAGCCGCTCACCGAACGGAAGCTGCCGCTTGAGCGAGCGGCCCACGCCGGTCTGCAAGAAGCCGTCGTTCGGCACGCCAACGATGTCCGCAAGCGTGTTCTGGATGTCGTTCTGCTGCGTCGCATCGTCGATCACCAAGCCCGCGGCGGTGCTGAGTCGGCCCTGCGCGATCAGCGCGCCGGCAACGTGTTGCACGGCCGTGTCATAGTACACTGGGTTTGCCAGCCCCATCTCGGGGCTCTGGCCGTGGTCGCCCACGATCACGACGATCGTGTCGTTTAGTATGCCAGCGTCGTCCATGCGATCAAGGAACTTTCCCAGCTCCATGTCGGCGAAGTACCGAAGTTTGGCATACCGCTGGATCAACTCGCACTTTTCCTCCCAGCCTTCGCACAGCGGAGAAAAATCGGGCAGCTTCTCCGAATCAAGCCACGCCGGCGTGGCGCGAAACGGGAAGTGGCTGGAGATCGTGTAATGATTCAGGAAGAACGGTTGCTTGGGCTCGCCCCGTGCCACGCGGTCGGCTTGTTCCTTCGTTTTCTGGATCATCATATCGCCAACGATCGGGAACGAAACATCGTCGTGGACACCCCAGATGAAGCCGCGCCGCGCGGCGCCCCACCAGTCGCTCTTGCTGATGTTGTAGTCACGCTCGGCAATCCGCTTCATGTCGACCGCGCCCAGCACGGTCTCGAAGCCGTGGCTTGGCAGGAACTGGTCCCATTGATCGTAAGAGGTGTTGCCGCCCGTCGTAAAAACTGTCTCGTATCCTTTCTGCTTGAACAGCTGCGGCATGCCCACGAGCTTCGTGTCTACGCGCCCGCGAGAAGTGCCGGACACGGGAAGCGAGTCGTACACGACCTGGCTGAAAAGGATCGCCTCGATCGACCGACTGGTCTGCCAGCTCGCCCACATGTTGCTGAATGCGACGCCGCGCTTGGCCCACCGGTCGAACCTCGGAGTGACAGTAAGGTTGTGCTTCTTCATAACGGCGCCCGCGGTCGTGTTGCCAGCCAAGTAGAGCGAGTCCAAGTACCGAAACGACTCGACAGCGAGCACAAGGACGTTTGGTGGGTTTCCTGGCGCCACCGATACGTTGAACGCCAGTGGTCCCTTGAATCCTGTCGTCTTGCGATAGAGCACGTCGTCCTTGAAGAGCTCGTACGACTCGGTGCTTGTCTCGATGTAGTACCCCGCAGACTCGATCGCACCCGATCCGACCGGATGTGTGAATGTCACGCCCAGGACGCCGCGGAACAGCTCGTTGAGTGAGGCGTTCAGCGCGATCGCCATGACCACAGGCGGTGCGGCGTGGGCGAGTGCACTCGTCACAGCGATTAGTACTGCGTACGCAGCGACCGCCGTCACGATCACCAGCACGAATCGTCCACGCGCTGAGAGTTGACACCACCGCTGTGACAAGGCCGTCTGCTGAACGCTTTTGAGCCCTTCGCCATCTTCGTTATCTTCTTTGTGCTCGTTCATACGTTCATACTCGGCCCCGCATTGTACGCCGTCGTTGTGTTCCACGCGCGGCGTCGCTGCCTCGAGGTCGCTGTTTGTGGAGACGCTCTTGTGATGCGATGACTTCCGGTGGTGACTCCCAAGTAAAAACAAGTCGACGCACATGACGTATCCGATGCTAAAGACCAACGCAGAGGCCACCATTGCGACCACCGAGTGGATGACCATGGTTACCTCAAAAAGTTCGAGCTCGAGAGTACCGGCGCCTTGGTCTTTTTCGCGCCAGTACGTTGCGACGAGGTCCGTCGTGAAGTGGATCTCGCGGGCACGCACGAGCAGCATGTCCAGCGAGCACAGCGACAATGTAAGCAGTGTGAGAAGGAGCACGATGACAAAGCGAATGACGCGCCCGACGAGCCGGAAAGCGCGGACCGCGAACGCCACAATTCTTGGACCTTCAGAGACCCGATGAGTCGACGCAACGCGCGCGAACAGCTTCTCCGTCAAGACACATATGCACTGCAGCAGCAGCAGCGCCGCGAGCAACAGGAGAGTGACGGCGAGATCCTCCATCATGCCCAACAAAATGCCCGCGAGCTTGTGGCCGAAGGTGCGCTCTTGCGGTGTCGCGTTCATGTCGAGAAGAGACGAGAGCGCTTTCAATCGGATGGCGAGAAAGTAGATCATGGGGAACGCAATCGTCGCGGCATAATGGGCCCACGGCTTCGCTGCCCACGCCGCGCGGATATGCGCGACTGAGCCCGAGAGCATGTGAGGTCTTGCGCGGTGGTGAGGAAGTCGAACTGATTGTGATTCTTGCGGCGGGGAGACAGTGGCGGCTCCTGACAGCCTGGAGAAAGAGGGTGAGCGTGTCCGGTGCCCCATCCATCTGATCGGCGGGTGGGTGTTTCATGGCGCGAGTTGAAAAAGAATCCCCGATGACCTGACTGTCGTACCCATGACTCATGGTGGGCAGAGCGCGTCTCACCTCACCTTGAACTTGCAACTCCCACAGCAATGTCGAGGTTCAAGGTGAGATAGCACCCTCAACTTGCAATCCCAACTGCTTTTCCCGTCGACCAGGCTTGTGGAGAGGCAAGGCGAACTCATCAAAACTCATTTGCATGTCCGAACGCACAGCACGGGAGGGCTCAGAACTGGCAGCACCAACTGTGCGGTTTGAAGAGAGTCCGTCATGTGGCAGCACCAACTGTGCGGTTTGAAGAGAGTCCGTCATGAGGTAAAACCAATCTCGTTGTCCACGACACCAATATCGCCATTTGCCGAGTTTACGCACACACTCGGTTATGCGTTCATCGGTGTAGCGGCACAAACACTCAGGCCTCTTCCGGTTGTTGGCGTGTGTATCACGTGCCTGTACTCGTTGAGTTTTACTTGTTCTTGACGTGGGACGGCGCGACGAGGAAGATGTACACGTTGTCCGTCGTCTTGAGCAGTCCCGGTCGTGACGATGCGCGCTGTTGCTCGACGATCAGGCAGCGCAAGTCTTCGACCTGTTACCCCCAACCAAACAACATTGAGTGTGTAAGCTTCAAGTACAATCGCCAAACCGTCGGGCAAGCAAATACTTGCCGCAACCAATGACACCATACAACGTACCACGGTCGGGTTGAGATTGAAGTAGTTGTGCCGGATCGCGTGGACGTTGTTATCCATCCACGTTGTGTCGATGACGTCAAGGTCGAGGTACTCGAGAGGCTTGTCTTCGTCCAGTGCGATCGAGGCAGAAGTACTCCGGCGTCTTGCCGATTCGTCTGAGGGAAAATCGCGACGCTGAGGCCTGTTAAATGCGAACGACGTGACTCCTTCGTAGTGACCGTGCTGGTTGACAAGCGCGACAGCAAGATCCATCTCAGCAGGCGTGAGGTTGTGGAGATTGCGATGCGCGTCGGCAGAAACTCGACTTCCAGATCCATCGTCAGCATCGTCGTCCGGATCACGATGCATCATGTGGCCACGTTTTCCAAGAGAGTAGTTGAGCGGCCCCAGTAAAGTCTTCTTCGAGAAGATCTCGGAGTAGAACAGCGCGCCGTCCATGTTGTCCGCATACACAGTGATGCAGTGGCAAAAGCGTCGAGACTTGTCGTAGCTGCCGCCACGTTTGACGAACTCGTTGCGTTCGTAGTCGGCATTTGTGAACGTAAGCGTCGCAAGACGTGCACGTCGAGCCGAGGTTGTCGCGTTGCTGATGAAGTCGTCGTCGTCATTGCGTTCGAACACGTCATCGAGGTAACCTTTGTTCAGAGAATGGAAGTAGACACGCGCACCCATCGAGTGTGCGATGATGTGGATGGTCGTGTATCCCGCGTCGACGAGGCTCCGCAAAAAGTCGCGAAAAGCTCGAGCTGTTGCGTCGCTCTGACTCCCGATATCTCGTGCTTGGAAGTAAGCCAGAGCGCCTCCACTCGGCCAACTGAATACGAACGGGTGGATGGTTGTCGGGAAGTCTCCCAGAGCGAGCAGTTGAGCGAGGCGATTCATGGAGTAGTTCAGCGAGCAATTGTACCCATGGAGGAGGATCAGAGCCTCTTTGCCGCCTTCGGGGATGACCATCCTTGATTCCTCAGTCGGCTCGTTTGTGTCGAGAATTGGGCACGAATTCTCTTTGAATATTAACCGCCTGGCCGATGGAAATCGCTTGTTCGTCACCCGCGTGTTTCGTCTACGAACCTCTGAGGGATTTGCTTTGTCTTGGAAAGTCACTGCATCGGTAGGTGAACGAAGCAGCAGCTCGCACTCGGCAGCATTCTTCGGAGCGCCTTCACCAGAGCCGTTGTGGGTCGTGAGGTGTCGTACTGCAGGAAGGAACGTGAAGAAACCGCCAGAAACCGAGCACTCCACACTTCCCACGCCCCAGTGGATCCCGTCACTGGAGTGCTTCGGGATAAATGAAATCTGCTCCGGGCGCTCTTCACTGCGCACGTGGCAGTAGCCGACTCGGATGTTTACGAAGCAGTACCCGCTGCCATGTTCAAAACTGCGGTACGGCGCGATGGGGATGCCATGGTCCCACTGGCCTGTGAGCCTTTCACCATGGAACGACGTGTCGGTCCACATTCCGTAGCCGTGCGGACGGCGCTGGTCGTCGAGCCCACCGCAGTACGTGATGACGTTTCGCTTGTTCGTGTACAGACTCCGCGCTTTGGATCGATATGTCACGGTGTTACTTTTCCGCGCGTGGCGCTGCACGTCCCACCACTTGATTGTGTCAAACTTGTTGTTGAGCACAAGCCACGGGTAGGTTCGGTGCGTGAACAGGTACACGGCGACAGTGAGGAGCTCGGCGACTACGAGCGCGATCATGACGCCATCACGCACTTTCTTGGTTGTCGGCGAGAGCGTCTCGGTGCCGTCGTCGTTTTCCAGCCAGAAGACCGAAGCGAACTCGCCCGTGAAAGCGTACACCAGCATCGCGGCAACAATAACCCAATAAACCATCCAGCGGATGAGCAGCGCCACACGCACGAAAATGTACACGATGAACAAAATGACAGCTACGGCGAAGACGCTGCTGGATGTGTTGCTCTGTTGGCTCGAGGCGATATCTAATAACATGGAACATCGCAGGAGTTAGCACATAGGAGACAAACACGAACAGACAGGATACAGAAGACAGTAGACAATCGTCAGTGCGTACCGGATGTGCCGAAGGCGAGGGTCGCGAGCACCGAGAGCGTGTAGATCACGATGATCCAGGTCACAAGCTGCGCGGAGAATGAATACTACGCGAGGAGATCCGCGTCAGTCCAGTATCTCTTTCAGTATGGGCAATCCTCATACCTGTTTGTAGACGCCGCCGTACCGACGCTGGAGCCGCCGCTGCGTCATGAACCGAAACGTGCTAACCCACCAAAGCTCTCCGTGAGCCGGTCTGTGTGGGATCCACGCTGCGTGCGAGTCACACGCGGTAGCTTACCTCTCGAAGTTGAACTGCGCGTCCTCCAAACCGTCCGGAAATCCGCCTCCGTTTCCGGTCGATTTCTCGTCGCCCAGAGCAGCTACAGGGCTCGCGATTGCGTGGTCCAGTGCATCTTCTTGTCGCGCATCCGATGGCGAGCCGCTGGCGGGATCCAAGAGCTTCTCCGTGAGCGCGACGGCGCCGCCGTTCGTGCCTCTTGTCGGCGTCATGTCGGAGCAGCCGTGATGATGGGTGTTGGGTGGGCGGTGTTCAGAACCTTCCCTGTCACAGCCGATCGTTTCAGCAATTCAACTGATTTGTTATGAACCTGTTACGTTTCAAAAATGACCACGTTCCGAGAAGTTTCTATCTGGTGTGAGCCATAACCACGGTTTGGCAGGCGGAATTCCAGGCTCATCTCGAAGAGCCACAAACACGACGGACGCACGAGGAAGACCGCCAGCCCTACTACCAGCGACCATGGCCCACGAACGACGCCACCGCGACGCGGACGAAGAGGCGCTGCAGGCGGCGCTGCAGGAGTCCTTGCAGTACGTGGAACGGCGGCTGATCTAGCCGCGTTGGCGTGGGAAAAAACGAGCAAGAATGGACGCTAATCCTGGATGCTTATCGTGCCTCCATTTGGATGTGTAGGCCTGACTTCCTCGCCCAGATCCTGCAGGCGGAAGCGGCACCTGTAGAGGCCGCTCGCTCGCGCTCTTCGTCGTCAGTATCGGCGGTGTCGAGTCCGCGAGTCCGCACCGCGAGCGCGGAACAGCGTCCGATTCCACCCAAGATTCGCTCAGCGTCGTACATGGAAGAGGACGACGACGACGACGGCTCGGTCACCAAGAGCCCCGCGAATGGCGACGGAGCTGGTCTCACGGACGACGAGAGCGATGGTGAAGAGGAAGACGGTACGTGGTCCTCTCCGGCGGTGCGAAGCATGTCGGTGATATTGAAATACCTCACACTGTCCTTCAACCCAATTTTGTCCGTCGTGATCTGCGTTCAGTCAATGCCGAGCACAAGTTGCTCAACCTCGCCGACTTTCTGCTGCTTGACATTCTCTATTTCCTGGACGAGGACTCGGTGGGCTATTGTATCTCCTCGTGCAAGCGGCTACGCCACGTCGCCAAGTCGGAGGTGCTCTTCGAGTCCATTTGCCGTCGCATTTTCCCCGTGCAGTGTCCGCGCGTCGCGGTCGCAGCTGCCAAGAACCGCTTTGCACTGCGCAAGTTCAACTCGTGGTTCGAGATGTTCCAGGAGCGCCCGCGAGTGCGGTACAACGGCTTCTACTACCTCAAAACTTTCTACTACAAGAAGCCTGAGCTTAACATGTGGACCGACATCGTGCCGGGCACGATCCTCCAAGTTGTGTACTACCGGTACTTTTCCTTCCAGCGGGATGGAACAGTGTTGTATGCGATGATTTTCAAGCCGCCGCATGAAGCCGGCGCAACGCTCAAGCGACTGACCAAGGAAGTTTACATCGGCACCTTCCAGGTCGACAAGAACGAGCTCTTCGTGAGCGTGCCGACAAACCACAGCGTGGTGGAGTTCAAATTCAACATCAGCTCGGAGAAGACGCGCGGCAAAAATGTCAAGCTCGTGCTCAAAGAACACTACGCCTTCTCGGAGCCTGACCGCAGCGGCTGGGTAGACTACTTCGATACGGCGGATGAAGAGTTCCCGTTCTACAGGCAGTGGGATCTGTGATGTTGTGGCAACTGACGACGTCACAATGTCCTGAGGAACGCGTGTATAAATGTAAATGGGAGTCGGGGATCCCAGATTGGAAACATGGATGCAAGAGGATCCTATTTGTCAGAGGAATGAGCATGGTATCTAACCAAGAATAGAGACCATTGACGTCTGAGCGCTGAGCGTCCCACGTTTGCTTTATCCGCCAGGAACAGATCTCGATTGCCGTCGACCCATTCACATTAGACGCGATGGCCCCGATTCTGCTCAAGAAGCGCGAAGACAACAACAACCATGCTCCGTCGGCTGAGGGCTCCAATGTGCGGACGACCAAGGCAGCTCCGACCGCGACAACGGCGAATCGAACGTCAGTGTCATCTCGCGAGATAAAGGAACGCGACAACAATGCAAAAGTGAAGACCGCGGAAGAACCTGCGAAGAGAACGACATCTTCGAGATCGTCTTCATCGTCGTCTTCCTCACGTTTATCGTCCCGGTCGGCTGTGGGGAAAAGCAAAGAACCTGAAAAGCCGGAAGCACCGGAGCCTGTGAGTCGCAAGACGGTGAAGACCCCGCCGATCACAGCGGGCAGCAAGACTACGGCGCCACCGCCGGTAGCGGTAGACAAACCGGCGACAAAGACGCCAGCGCAGACACTGCCGTCGCAGACGCTGCACAAGCACAAGCAAGCGCCAGTATGGACAACTGGGAAGAAGAAGCACAAGACGTACGTGAGCACGGCGCAGAGCCCCGAAACTGTTCATATTCTCGGATACTAACTGAGAACGTTCTTTGCGTGGTATCGTGACAGGAACTTTGGTGCAGCGTATGACTCGGGATCCATCCCGTGCCGTATTAACCACGGGAGCATTCGCAACGCCGTGCAGTGGACAAAAGAGCCAGACACGATCGACTTCAGCCCGCTGCTCGTGACCTGCGTGGAAGGTTTCCAGGAGACCGAGCATCCGTTCGTGTTCTTGGCGCGCACAATGTTCCGGGAGCTGATGAAGGTTGAAGATGTTCGCGAGAAGACACTCAGCGTGCTGCCGCAAGTCATCCCACCTCTCCGCGTGGCGCTCATGGCAAGCGATGACGACATCTTTATCATGGCGCTCGAGGCCACGCGAATCCTGTCGGACGTCGTCGAAGAAGAGATGAACACGTACCTTCCCAAGCTCACCCAGCAGATCCACCGCAAGCTGCTCACGAAACAGCTTCGTACTCCCGTCGAGGAAACCCTGGCGACGCTTGAGCGCAACGGAGGCAAGGAAGCGCTCGCAATCATTCGCAACAAGATCCCCACGTACGTCTCACTCCACTGAGTCAGCTATGACATTCATAAATATGATCCTTCGCTCTGAAGAGAAGGGTTTGCCTACTCTTGGATATACGGGAAGGCCTGGAAGTCTGTGAAAAGCAACTTCCCGTCGCGATCATAGTGAGCAGCACGAAAGCACCGATCGCAGTAAAACATCGGATCTGTAGAGGCCATGCGGTCACCGTAGCACACAAACTTGGCGCTGTAGTTGCTGCAGACTAAGCAGCTTCGCAGCTGACGTTGAAGTGGATTTGGAAGGCGCATCGGGAAGTCTTCGTCAGGGTTTGTGGAATCGATAGCCGGATTCAGCAGCCGCACGTCACGTAGTCTCACCAAGTGCTCACACTCGCCCTGGTGGATATAGACTCCTGGCGTATCGATCTTCAGCGCGAGTTCGGCAAAGGTCGTGCTCTCAAGACGCTTCGGGGTCGTTATCGTGCCTTGTGCGTTGAGGTACTTGGCGGTGCGCGCGGGTGACGCGTAGATCCATGCGAGAATATTCAACGAGTAATCTACGTTCTGTTCGTGGCGGCGGTCCACGTAGAATTGCTTATCGAAGTAGAGCAACTTCGCGTTGCGTCCGAGCGTCTCGAATCGTTGGTCGTACGCGCACACGACGAGATCAAGCAGATCGCTGAGGGTGTGCGAGCCGAGCATTAGAAAGGACTGCGTACGCGCAGGGTCTTTGGACGAGTGAAGCACGTCGATCCACAACACGAGCTCTTCGTCCTTGGTGGGATCCTCTTCTGACGCTGTCGCGTGGCTTCGAGTCGGCGTCTTTTTCTGCTGCTCTTCCATGGATGCGAGGAGCGTGCGCGAACGCCACGTCGCTGCAGTCGTCACCGTGGGCAGCTGGATCTCCTCCGGCTCTCGCGGCGCAGTGTTCTCGTCGCTCGCCGCAGCTGAGTCCGACGTCTCATCCGCCTGCCGACCTATCGTTGGCGCTGGTGGGCGTCTTGCGAACTCAAAGCTCATCGATGTCTGCGTGTCCGCAACAGACCGCTTGGCCTGAAGCACTCGCTTCTTCGGCGGGAACTGCTCCACAAACTGCTCCAGTCGCGCGCTGGGCCGCCGCTCCTCGCGCAGCGTCGCAATCGGCGGCAGCGTGGCAAAGATCTTCTTGAACTTGGCGATCTCCATGCGCCGCGTCTTCTGCTGCTGCTTCCGCAGGCGCCGCAGCTCGTTCGTCGTGGGGTTCTTGACGGTCGCGGCCGGCACGATCGTGCCTTCGTCGTCCGGGTGCGGCTGCTCGTCCTCGTACAGCATCCAGCGCACGATCGCGCGGTACTTCTTCAGGCGCTGCATGTACGGCATCGTGGCGTCGCCGCTCGCTGTCGTGTGCCGGTTCCAGTGCTGAAGTGCCTCGTACAAATGGGTCTCCACTAGCTGCTCCAGTGGACGCAGCGCCAAATCGTCCACGGAGATGTCCACTTCGTCGCCTTCATCCTCCAGATCGCGCTCCAGCGAAGTTGGCTCTTTCGGAACAAGCGACGGGAACAGATCGGCGAAGCGCTTCGCCGCGGGGGCACCGGCATGCTCCACCATTCTTCTGCTCTTGATGCTTGGAAGGAAGGAAAAGGAAACACACGGACGGTGTAGACATACCGTACCCCAGGTCCACAGAGTGTATACCGTATAGTTACACAAGTATGATTGGTCATTAAGTAGATAAACTTTTAACCAATAGAGTGATGTTGAATCCATCCCCAACAGTCGTTTCCTTTCTGGTTGCTCCGAAAATGGCGCTGGAGCTGTTACACTTGGCTCGGCGTACTTCGCCGCGTATTTCCATCGCCCGTGTATGCGCGGCAACGGGCGCCAAGTGCTATCGTGAGTCGTGGGAGCGGCGCCGTCGTGTTCGGTCCCAGCAGACCGCGCTAAACCCAGCGCTTCGTGGAACGTACGGCGTGTGTAAACGCGCTCGTGGCGTTCGCTCTGCTCTACGCGCAGTTGGCGTCGCGCCACGATCCTCCACGTTGGGGGCGCGTCGGAAATAGCGCCGTTGGGAAATACAGGGAGGCAGACGAGTGCCCGTTACTTCAGGAGTCGAGCGAGACGGCGCCGGGCCGCGCGTGTGTTGTTCAGGTCGTCGTTGCCGGCAGAACAAACCCGCCCCTCGAGGACGCCTCGAAAACACGGATACCACGGAGACGGTCCCGCCACCCTGCGCGCCGTTAAGGAAGCCCATCTCGACCGCCGACGCTGTATATGGTCGCGTAACTTGAAGCTCGCCGCGTTTCCATCCGTCCTCTCACCATATCCGCTTCCGACGGCCCGAGCCTGCACGATCTGCCCGCCATGTCGCTGCCGCCGTACTTGTATCGCGCAGAAACGGAGCGCCCGGCAGAGCTCTTGGCCTCGGTCGTGAGCACGACGCCCGCGACGACGGTGCAAGGAGAAGGCGAGCGGCGAGCGGCACCCAAGCGTGGTATCTTTGCGCGGTTTTTCGGTTGGAATCGCGTTCGCGAGGCGCCGGGTCACGAGCTGCAAGCCGACGGCGCGGAAGAGGCCGTCGCCAAGAGCCGTGTGGTGTACGTGAACGACGTGCGCCGCACGCAGGACTACTCGGTGTATATGCACAAGCGCCACGAGGCCGATTTATACTATGCCAACAGCGTGCGCACGTCCAAGTACACGATTCTCAACTTTCTGCCCAAGTCGTTGTTTGAGCAGTTTCGACGGATCGCCAACTTCTACTTCCTGATCATTTCGTTGCTCCAGCTGTTCACTGACTTGTCGCCCACGAACGAGTACTCGACGGTCGGTCCACTCACGATTGTGCTGTTAGCCACAATGGCGAAAGAAGGCATGGAAGACCGCGCACGGCACCTTCAGGACTACTTGGTGAACCATCAAAAAGTCGAAGTTCTAGGCGCTACTCCCGAGGGGAATGCTGGGAACGACCAGACGAGTGGTAAGGTGTGGGATGAAAGCAAGGCAGCAGCAGATGGCGCTGCTCCGAACGGCTCCCGTCCATCTTTCCAGCCAGTGTACTGGAAACACCTTCGAGTAGGGCACGTGATCAAGATCTATGACAAGGAGCAAGTACCGGCAGACATTGTGTTGCTTTTCTCGAGTCACGAAGACGCCGAAGTGATGTGCGAGACGTCGAGCCTTGATGGTGAATCAAACCTGAAAGTGCGCCACTGCGTCAAGTGGAACCAGATCACACCTCGCAACTCGCTGGATTTTGCGACAGCACTGAGTGTTGAGATCCGATGTGAACTGCCAAACAAGCGATTATACAGCTTTGATGGCGTCATGCGGCTGGCATTCACGAGTGAGAAGGCCAAAGCTGACGTCATGGAGTATCAGGTGCAGCAATACGCCGCGCACATTGCGAGCGGGAGGAACACCGAAGATGAACTGCCGCGGCCACGGCAACTGCCTGAGGCTGAAGAAGTTCCCATCAATATCGAAAACGTAATGCTGCGTGGCATGAAGTTGTGCAACACCAAGTGGGCGATTGGTGTCGTTGTTGGTGCTGGGAATGACACGAAGCTTGTGCAGAACATGAAAGCGATTCCGTCCAAGTTCAGTCGGCTCGATCGGATCGCGAACAGGTGCATCTTCCTCATCTTCTCAGTTTTGTTTGCTGTCTGCTGTATCAGTTCGGTACAAGCTGCGCTGTTTGCTGGTCGAGTTCATTCAACGCCTGCGCACGCAAAGGAGCTTCCGTATATCCACAAGTTCACTCCAGCGAGCTTGTTGGAGGCCTGGCTCACTTACCTCATTCTCTACAACAACATGGTTCCCATCTCGTTGTATATCTCACTCGAAGTCGTCAAGTGGTACCAAGCGAGGCTGATCGAGAGTGACCCTAAGCTCAAATGCGAGGACAACGGACTCGGCGTCACCGCACGGACGAGCAATGTCAATGAGGACTTGGGTCAAATCAAGTACATCTTCAGCGACAAAACAGGCACCTTGACAAGGAATCAGATGCTGTTCAAGGTCTGTAGCATTGGAGGTATTATCTACGATGGCACCACGATGAATCTTCGTCGACTCGCAAAAGCGGCGGGATCAGCTAGTGAAGGAAGTGGAAGCGCAGGGAATAGTAGTTTGCCTACCTTCACGAACGGCTCCATCGGATCGACAAACATGAAGGGCGACGGATCTCAGAACTCAGCACCGGGTGGAGGACCAGTCCATTCGACTGGTAGCTCGGCAGATGGGCGTCGAACTGTGAGACACGCATCTTTGTCTGAAAAAGATGTGCGACCGTTTCACCAGCTCGTTAAGATGATGGAGAACGAGTCCAAATTTGCAGGCCGAGAACAACGCTCGCTGGAGCTAGCGCGGCCTTTCTTTCGTTGCCTGCTGCTCTGTCATTCAGCGTCCGCAAGTCTTGAAGACAGAAGTCATGAGTCAACTCCCGCACAGCAAGCATCAATCTCAGGGTCATCTCACCCAAGTCGAAATGCCAGCGAGCGCACGTCGAATGCAAGTCTTTTGGGACCCCTCGCGTCCAACGGCGCGTCTTCGCTTGATGGACTCCTGGGTCTTGGTGCTGATGCTGGGACGAAGTTCAAAGGACAAAACCTCAAGTACTTCGGATCGTCGCCCGATGAAGTCGCGCTCTTGAATGCAGCAACTGAGTTTCAATGTGTCTTTGAAGAGCGCGATGGAGACTTGATTCACATTCGAATTTTCGGAGAGCGAGAGACCTATCGTCTATTGGCACTCAACGAATTCGACAGCGTTCGCAAGTGTATGTCCGTCGTCGTCCAACAAATCCATCATCACGATCCGCAAGTGAAGAAGAAAAGGGTGAAGTCCAGAACGAAGAAGCCGACATCAAGTAAGCTACCGTCGTCACTTGAGGATGCGCTCGGCACAGACTCGCTAACAGATTTGGAACGTGCACTAGAAAACGGTCCGGATGCTGACGACGACGAGACTCCTTCACTGGACGAAGACGATGACACTGACCAAGATGCAGAAGATGAAGACGATATGTTTGTGTTTTGCAAAGGCGCAGACACCGTCATGTTCAGCAACGCCGCGAGTACTCAAGACATCAGCAAGCTAGGTCTTCATGTACACTACTTTGCAGCGATGGCGCTGAGAACACTCCTTCTGGGATACCGGCCAATGCCACGAAAAGAGTTCATCTCATGGAAAGCCGAATACGACTTGGCGAAGAAGTCACTTTCAGATCGGGAACATCTATGTCTTGAAGTTGCCAAGAAGATCGAAACTTCGATTACTTTGCTCGGTGCAACAGGGGTTGAAGACCTTCTGCAAGATGGAGTGAAAGAGTGCATCGATCAGCTTGTGCAAGCTGGTGTGAACGTGTGGATGCTAACTGGAGACAAAGACGAGACGGCAATCTCTGTCGCACACATGTGTGGGCTAATAGGTGAGAAGAGCAAGATCATTATTATCAAGGGCAAGACGAAGCAAGACTGCCTCGACGAAATTGCAAACGCACGACGGAAGCTAAAGCGCGAAGGCGTGTGGATCCCAGGTGTGGCGTCCCGGAATATATCACTCGTCATCAATGGCGAGGCTCTGGAACTTCTCCTTGCTAACACCAACACATCCAAGCCGATCCGATCTCAGCTATCTCACACTGGATCGACTCATGTTATTCCATCAGAGGCACTGAGAACGGTGCAGTTGGATGTTTTCGGCGACGAGTCAAATGCTGGTGCTGCGGTGATGCTACAGTCGGAAACTGCTTCCACTAAGTCGGCGGGATCGTTGCCTATGCAGGGTGGACACGCCGGGTTAGCGAATAATAAGCTGAACCAACAGCAGCAACGAGTCGGTTCGCGGCATACATCAACTCGCCCAAGCATCGCAGACTCGGTCACCCAATCCCAGGCGGCACACGAAGTCTTCATGGAGCTTGCTACACAGTGCAGCTCTGTCGTAGCCTGTCGACTGTCTCCCATGCAGAAAGCCCAGGTTGTCGGTTTGATGAAGTCAGCACCCGGCGCACCGCTGACGCTCGCGGTTGGCGACGGCGGAAATGATGTCAGCATGATTCAAGAAGCTCACGTCGGCGTCGGAATCTATGGCCACGAGGGTATGCAGGCCGTACGTGCTGCAGACTTTGCAATCGCGACATTTCGACACCTTTCTCGGTTGCTTCTTGTACACGGACGGTGGAACCACCTGCGTGTCGCACGAGTGATCCTGTTCTCTTTCTACAAGAACATGGCGCTGATCATGACCTTGTTCCTGTACTCACAACGCAATGGGTATTCCGGGCAGACCCTTTACGAGAGCTACCTTATGGTCGGATGGAATGTGGCCTACACATTGCTTCCCATCTTTGTGCTGGGTATTGCCGATGAAGATATTCGCGACCGCGCAGTACTCCGGTATCCATTTGTCTATCGCACAACTCTCAAGAGAAGTGAACTCAGCATCAAGAAGCTCAGCGTTTGGGTGCTAAATGCCATCGTGCACTCGTTACTGGTGTTTTTCTTCACTATGGGAGCCTTAAGTGGCATCTCGTCTACAGAGGGCCACTCTAACGGATTGTTCACTGACGGAACAGCTGTCTATGGCGCCCTCGTGATCACTGTCACGTTGAAGTCTTCTCTGACCATGCAACGGCTCCACCGATGGACTCGGTTCCACTATATTTCTCTTGTCGGTGGATTTCTCGCATTTCTCCTTTTCGTCGCGGCGTATTCTCATACGTACGAGTTACTCCCGACTTTTGATGTCTTCCGCGATTTCTACGGCATCGCGACTATGCTGTTCAGCGAAGTCACGTACTGGGTGCTGATATTCTTCACATCCATTGCATGCATCACGCCAGATATTGCAATCGTGTACCTCAAGCAGATGTATCTACCGTCGAGCGACAACATCATCCAGGAGATTGATTCAGGCTTGGGCGAACCGGTGAATTTCCTCGACCGGTCGATTGCTAGTACCTCAGCGAATACGAATGCAAACGGTGGAATTGGGAGTGACCGCAGTAAAGCCGCTGATGCGGGCCTTTCCGCCAGGTCCGACGACATGGCTCCGAACGGCCAGCCAACTCATCCTACTCCAAGCCGCGGTGATCTCACGTCGTCATTGCTCGATGGCGAATGGAGTCAAAAGTTCCGTGATTTCGACCGCCCAACAGAGCACGATGAGCTCTCCAAGCAGCTCATTTCAATGCAGCGAGAAATTGCGCAGGATGTGGGTTTGCCCGATCCGATTCTCAGGGAAGATGAGGGTCATTCGTCGCGGGCGTTGAACGTCCAGCCCAGCATCCACCCGCTTTCACTCGAGTTCATGGGAGAAGAACATCAACAGCTTGAGAACGAGTACGAACTCACATTTGCCTTCCGCGAGAGAGTGCGAGTGATTCTATGTCTCAAGATTCTGGCATTTGTGATCCCGTTGTACACACTTTACGAGGTGTTTTGGGAAGGAGAAAGGTCGTACATTCTCATCCGCATCAGTTACTTCGTGTGCGACCTGATCTACATGCGTATTGTTCGCACCAAGTTCTTCCTGGACAACTACCAGCCGGCAATCTTGGTACCATTTTGCATCGTTGGGATGGCCCTCACTCTCACGATCTCGGACACGGGAAAATTTGCTGCAGCTTTGTATCCGATCGGTCTCTTCGTGGTGATTCGTGTCAAGTTCCTCTACGCTCTGAGCCTATCGATTTTCAACTTCGCTTTCTACATGCTGGCCGACAAAGTCGGACTCAAAGAGACGGGATCTCAGGACCTGCCCGACTTGCTGCTGTTCATGCTATACATGTTCTTCGTGATCTGTTTCGGCGCCTACTCCTGCTACTCCTTGCAAATTTCGATGAGGCGAGACTTTTTGCAGTCGCGCTCACTTCTCCTGGAGCAGCGCCGATCGACGCAGATCCTGAAAAACATGCTTCCGGAGCACGTCGTACAACGTATGCAGAAGGGCGAGACTCTCATCAGCGAAGACGAGAAGGACGTGACCATTCTGTTTTGCGATATCGCCGACTTCTCCTCGTTCGTCAACCGATTCAGCCCCACGGAGGTCGTCTCGCTGCTTGACCGCGTCTACTCGCTGTTTGATCAGATTTGCCAAAAGCATGGAGTGCGCAAGATGGAGACTGTGGGTAAAACGTACATGGCATGTGCTGGTCTCCAGGGCAAAGACCGTGGGCGGGAGGCTGCGCTGCGTGCAGTAGCCATGGCGCTGGATATGCTTGCGACTTTGGAGCGGTGTCGTGCATCAAATGGCAACGGCATTAAGCTGCGCATCGGCATTCACTCGGGACGTGTAATCTCTGGTCTTGTTGGCATGAAGAAACAGCAGTTTTCGCTTTTCGGCGATACGGTCAATACGGCAAGCCGCATGCAGTCCACAGGAATTACGGGCCAGTGCCAAGTCTCCCAGGAAACGTACAAGAAACTAGCTGGTCACTTTAGCTTCGAGGAGCGCGAGATTCAAGTAAAAGGGAAGGGCACGATGACGACGTACATGCTGGGTGAACCGCTAAGTGAGCTTGCTCGCATGGCTTGCGCTGGGCAGCTCGAGCATATCATGAAGCGTGAGTCACTCATAATATCTGAACAGCACGGGAAGAAGGCAATTGACGGTACAAGACAACGCCTTGTGAAACGGGCCAAGAGACGTTGGGCACGGTACGACATTCTGCGGATCTTGCTCGGCTCCGCGCCGAACAGTATGAATGATCTTAGCAATCCGAACTCAAACTTAACTGCGATGTCGGGGCTGGAAGAGGACATGCTAGGGGAGATTCACTATACTCAGCTACGCTTCCGAGAGGCGGAAATGGAGTACAAGTACCTCGAGTCGACACTGACAGATCGCGTTGAAGGCGCACGCGCAACTCTGCTGACGCTTATACTTTACGCGATTTTTGCTTGCCTTCGCGACATCACGATCGAGATTCTCCAGACAACGGTGAAAGTATGGGGCAAAACGTACAAGATCCAGGGATCAACCTATGTGATTCTGATTGTCATTCGCGCCTTCTTCGTTTTGCTTGCGATCGCACTCGTGAGGATTGCGCGCACTGAGTTCCCCGATTATTCCGAGTTCAAGCTGCGCAACGTGCTTGTTACCGTGTATGCGATCGGCCTCTGCTGCTTCACTTTTCCGCAAGCATTGCTATGGCGGGTGAACTACTACATGTACATTGACGCATCGGCCAGATATGTGAACCTCTGCCTTGACACTGTGCTCGTCATGTTCCTCGTGTCGAATGGGGGCTCGATCTTGCACCGACAAGCCGTCGCATTCAACATTGTCGCTCTCCTTGTCGTCACTGTCACGAGTCTCATCAGTCTCCAGATGTACGCGCAGCCGATTGAAGATAAAAGCTTCATTCAAGGCTACAACGACCGCTTCAAAACCAGCTACCCGCTCGTGCTGACGTATCTCTCGGTGATCGCCAACATGGTCGCGTCCCAAAGCGTCGAGTTCTTCACTCGGCGTCAGATTTGGCTCAAGACCCGCACACAAATTGAGACGATGAACGCTGACCGACTGTTGTACCAAATGCTCCCCGCTGCGGTGGTCATGCGGCTCAAAGAGGGCGAGACAGTTTGCGACCAGCACCAGCAAGTGGGCATCCTCTTCTCGGACATCAAGGGCTTCACGTCCATCGCGTCGCAAGCGAATCCGGTGCAAGTGGTAAACATCTTGGCGTCGCTGTTTTGCGCGTTCGACAAGCTCACCGAGAAGCACGGCGTGTTCAAGATGCAGACGATCGGCGACGCGTACGTGATCGTCTCGGGCCTCCCGTACGTCGACATGAGTCTTGGCCCCGTCGTGGGCGGTACAGCCGGGCTGGGCGTGGGTGGGAATAGCCCCACTGGCGGTGGTGCCGCAGGAGGAGGAGGAGGGGCTCTCGCGCGTGCGTTCAGCAACCGCGTGCTGCCGATGGCGACTGCCGAGCTGGCGAGCATGACGTCGGAGCGCCAGGGCCAGATGGCGCGACGCTCGACGCTCAAGCACAAGTTCCAGATGCACATCCGCAGCCACATCCGCGACTTGCTCGCGATGGCGCGCGACATGCACAAAGAGGTCCGCAAGGTCTCGGACCCGAACACGGGCGAGCGGCTCCAGATGCGAATAGGCATCCATATCGGTAACATCATTGGTGGCGTGATCGGCACGACGACGCTTCGGTACGACATGTGGGGCCCCGATGCGCTCACGGCGAACGAGCTCGAGTCCAACAGCATCCCGGAGCACACGCTCGTGAGTCCGCTGGTCATGGAGGTCGTCAAAGGCATGCCCGACATCAAGTGCACGTTCCACAAGAAGACCACGTTCACGAACGTGCCCATGATGGACACGTACATCGTCGAGTTTGTCGAGCCGCCGGAGACGGACCCGGCTCTGCTCGGGGCAGTGTCCACCGTTGGCCCCATCGGCGCCGTCAATACGGACAGCGGCGAGGTGAGCCCTGCGACGTCGCCGACTGCGGCCTCCGGTGGCGGCGGCGGAGGTGGAGGCTTTAAGGCACTTCTCTCGCAAGGAAGCACGCGCACGCTCCAGCTGCTCGCGCCGCGCAAGTCCTCCGTGACAAACTCGTCCATCCACGACACGAGCGCCATGGCCGGCGTGCTGCCCCACGCGCAGAGCCTCACGAGCGGCGGCCGCAACTCGCTCAACCCTATCAAAGACGATTAGCATGTCTGGTTAGGGTAGCCCATAACATCTCTATCTTCGTATCCTCACTTTTTCCCCAAAATACAGGAAATGTCACTCCATAGTTAGAATGTCACTTTCATGAGGGTAGTGCGGTTTCCCGCGCTTGTGTGTCATCACCTCCATAGTGCCCTTGCGTTCCCCAACAAGCGGACGAAACAAGGGGGGAACATGGACGCCGACCTCGGAGGCGGCTTCTTCGCGCTGCCGTCGCGCGACGCCGGCGCCGTGCTGGTCAGCTACGCCGCGTGCTTCCTCTTCGCGCGCTTCTTCTTCTCCTGGTGGCTCTTCCGCGACTACGAGGTCAAAGCCTGGAGCGCGCCGCAGCTGCTCTTCTCGCTCGCGTTCATGTTCTCGTTCAGCATCTTCGAGATGGTGCTGTTCGAGGTCATGGACGTGCTGAGCGTCGCGGCGCGCCAGTGGGTCTGGCGCGTCGACCTCATCGCCATGACCTACCTGCTCGTCGTGATCCTGCCGCTCGCGCTCTTCTTCTCCATGGCGCGCGAGTACGGGCTGCGCCAGAAACAGGCCGCCGCCGTCGCGCTCGCGCTGCTCGTCGTGTACATCTACTTCTTCTGGCGCTTAGGCAGCGTCGTGCAGCACAGCGATGCGCATAGTGCGGTCACCGCGGTGCCCTCCGTCGACGGTGCGTGTGGTGGATACACTGCAAACAGGCTATTTCTTGGCTCTCATCACTGGAAAACTGTGTTTTAGCGCTGTTTTCGATCCGGAATTTCGTGAGCCGCGTGAGTCTGCTGGGCGTCGTGCTCATGGCGATTTTGTCGGGCTTTGGTGCCGTCAACTGCCCGTACGAGTACCTCTCGGTCTTCTGGCGCCGCATCGCCGAGCAAGACATTGAGTTTCTCGAGAAGCGGCTGCGCCACAACATTGATATCCTGTTCGCCAAGAAGAAGCGGCTGCGGCTCGAGCTCGTGGCGTCGGCCAGAAGGCGAGATCAAAACGCGCACGGGGGCAGTGCCTCGCTGTTCTCGAAAGCCGTCTCCTGGTTCAAGTTGTCCAACGAGCATGATGGTACGAAGCCTCGCTCATACGCGAGAGCACTGAAAAGCGCTGACAGTGTTCTCATTGAACAGAAACGTATGTGAAAAGCCTGGAGCTCGAGATCGACACGCTGGAGAACCTTGGTCGTGAGCTGTTTCTCGAGATCCACGATATGCGGGACGTGCAGCAGCGCCACCAGCGCGCCCGAACTCTCCGCGGCCGCGTGTTCAACCTGTTTGGGTACATCATGTCGGCTTTTTGTGTATACAAGATGATCATGAGCACGATCAACATCGTGTTCCGCCGGAATCGAGAGAAAGATCCGATCACGGATGCTGTCGAGAAAATCATCTACGTCTGGCCGTCGCTCGCAACCTGGGTACGCCTGGGGCATGTGGTTGACGAAATGCCGCCGTCGCCAACGCTTCTCACCTCATGTACATGTGTACAGATCAACATCCGGTTCATATCGGAAATGGCATCGCTCGTATTTGTTGGGATCCTCGTTTTCAGCCAGACGCGTGGGTTTTTGCTCACAATTGTCAAGGTCTTCCGCGCGTGGTCCAGCATTGTTTCGTCGAACAGTGTCGTGCTCTGGCTCGCACATCTAATGGGGATGTACTTCGTGTCATCCTTCGTGCTGATGCGCATGAACTTGAACCCAACCCATCGGTGAGTGCATGGCTCTCAGGAAACACTATTTCGATGAGGGACTCAAGTGGCCATGTTGTGTCCATGTAGACGCCGCATTGACGAAGTTCTCGGTGATATCGAGTTCAACGTCTTCCATCGATACTTCGATATGGTGTTCGTGGTCAGCGCTTCCTGCAGTTTGTCGGCGCTGTTCATGCTCAAATTTTCCAAGGCCTCCCGGACAACGAATGACTACGGCGCCCACGATAAATTCCCGTAGTCGTGTCGAAAATGCTGAAGCATATTTGCCCCATACTCACGTCGAGATGCGTGTAGCCTCCTCACGGTCTTCGCCAATGTTGCTTGGTTTTGAGCAGATACGTGGTATCGCACCCTTGATCGATCCAGTCTTCGTAAAGTTATACAACGTACCCGAAGAACAATCGCGGTGGCGTACCCGGTGTGTTCACCTGACCAGCTCACAGGCTTCCAACGTGCAGGGGAACGAACACCTCGCCTCATGTCAAGCGCCAGTAGTGATCACGATCGAAGATCAGCATTCAGCCCGGTCGCCACCACCGCACGTTCATCACAAGCCCTTCGATTGTGCATACTGTGATGTGCTATATGATTCAGTCCTAAACTCTATTCTATCTGATGCCTATGAGCTCGCTAGCGTTTGCCATCTGAAAGACTCACGTACCAGTTGGCATTCACACCTCGCGCCGAGAGCTCGGACTTTCTCGTGCGGCCTTCGCCAGCATCCTCTGCCATCTTATCGACGTGTTTTTTCTTCTTTTGCTTCTGCGAGGACGACGCCTGCAAGTAGTACAGCTGCCAGCACGAGTACCAGTGGAGCCACGTCCAGTACTCGATCAGCTGCGCGTCCGAGACAAGGTGCTCCATGCCCGGCGGCACGAGCGAGTGCTTTTCTTTGCCGTGGTACATCGGCACGCGCTTGGCCTCATCCTCCATGCCCGGCGGCCAGACGATCTCGCCATAGGTCGAGGCCGCGCGGAACTTCTGGTAGTCTTGGCCCGCTGCGCCCGCCATGGTCGGGTGAGGCGCGGGAGGCAATCCATGAATTGGAGTCCGGTCACTCTCGCTTTGGTTGCTCAAGTAAGCAGCGCGAGTCGCGCTTTCTTTGGCCGTCCCTGAGCGGGCGGCGGATCGTGATGGGTGGACCCTCACATCGATGCTCGAGTCGCCAGCTTTTGATGATCGCGTCGAGTAGCGCACAGTGTGATCCTCGACCTGATTTGAGCGCCGCGACGAAGATTCGACCTTCTCGTAGACGCGGGAGGTAGAGTCCTGTCGCTCCGAAGCCCGAGCGCTTCTTCGGGTGTCATGATCCTCTGCCCGATACGGAAGATCCTTCACAACGACCTGTTCACGCTCACGCTCATGACCTCGAACGCTCGCACGTTTATCGTTTCCGCGCGGCACCAAGAAAGAGTTCTCCACAAAGCGATCCTGCGACTGCTCGTGATGGGACACGCGTCCGTGGCTCCGCGTCACGCGTTGGTGATGAGACACCTGCACCTCATCCTCCAGCTCATCATCCACCCTGTGGTCGAGGCCAACATCTGCAGGTCTGGCAGTGCTTGTTTGATGATGTGTAGTCCTGTTGACTTCATCTTGCGACAACGATCTTACTCGAGATGATTGGTGGTAGGACGAGCCGGTCTCTGCCGCAAACGAAGCAACTCCCTCTGCAAACAAAGCCGCAGAGGACTCGGTTTCCGATCGTTCGTGCCTGCTTCGATCGAGTCGTCGCGATTCGTGTGGCTCTTGGTTCATGGAAGTGCGGGTACTAGACGTTCGATCTTCTCGTCGAAGTGAGACGCCATTTGGCTCGACCCCATGGATACGCGTGTTGCTGCTGCGATGCCTACGTTCGACGAGGCCAGCCCCCGACTCAAGTCTGGACTCACTTATCTCCGACAAGTTGCGAGATGCGCGCTGGGTGGGCCTGTCGGAAGGTGCTGTCGCAGCATTGAATGACTTGCGAGCCGCTTGATCCTTGCGAGCTTCGGCAGCATACGAAGAAATGCCCTCTTCATACACAGTCGATATGGACTCGGACCGAGCGTTAGTAGTTCGTTCAATCCTTTCTGCGGACGACGCAATGGCACGGGGGTTCTGGTCTTCTCTAGTCGATGCCCGCAGCAGCGAATGAAGTCCCTGCTGCTGCGAACGATCTCCCGAGACGCTGCGTGATGCTGTGACTCGACCTTCATCCATATCGTCGACTTCGATCTCATCAAGAGTATCCAGTCGTTCACCGCTAGCAATTCTTCGACGCCCTGCACTGTGTGTGGGAGCCAAGTCTTGGGGTCGTCCAGAAAGTTTGCGCTGCGGACGTAGAGTAGTAGCGTTTGGGTTACCGCGGGCGGTACGCAGGCTTTGCTGTTTTTCCCTGCCGTGTGAAGGATGCAACACTTCGTTGTTGAGCACATCGGCATCTTCGTTTCCAACACCGTTGTGCTCGTTGGCATCCACAACGTCAGCTGCCTCGCTCTCGTGCACCGCGACGTTTGCTTGCCGTTTCTCGGGACGCTGTGTCGAATGGCCACCGACTCGCTCCCTCGAAAATGATGAGATGCCCTCCGCAAACAATGCCGCTGTTGCTCGCTTGTCAGAGAGCGAGGCAGCATCGATCTCGTCGGATGACACTCCTTGTGTGTCGCCGGTAGAAACTCGTGAAGACGTTCGACGAGAAGGTTTGTGCTTGTGATCGGGATATCCAGCAGCGTCGTTCGTGTCGAGTTGACGCTGTTGACTTCCATAAGTGGCAGATCCATTCTTGTGGAATGCTGATGAATGCCGCGATCCGTCAACCGATTGGGGCGCTCGCTCCGTGAAGGATTGTTCTTCAGTTGGAGTTGCGTAGACACCATGCCCAGCCCTCTCCTCCTCTGTCTTTATGCCGACCTGATAAGGATCATCATTCTCAATCCTTTCTGTTTGGCGTCTCCTCGCTTCTGACTGCTTCTGGTGCTCGTGCACACAGCCAAGACCGCTAACTTTCGAGACACTTTGCGCGCGGCCTCTGAAGGTCGACTGACGCTGATTAGTCTCTTGCACCTCGCTATCCAGGTCAGGCTGGTCGAACTTCACGGAAGATGACACTTGCCGTGGGCGGGTAACCTTCGAGGGATCAACGGCTTCAGTCTCTTCATCTTCCTCCTCCTCCTCGTCGGCTTCGTCAAGCGTGCCAAGGTCCTGCATGGAGCGAGCACGGTCTCGCTGTGGTGTTTTGGGCTGTCTGTTGAGAGCGGAAGTCACTGGTCTTCCGGAGAGCTTGCGCTGCGGTCTAGGCTGGACTGATCGATCGTAATCAACCAGCTCACTCTGGAACTTGTCATCGAATACGGTCAGGTCTTCATCGCCTTCAGAGACAATGTTGACAGTGCTGTTCACATCTTCGAGTTTGTGAATCAAATCGGAGAGCAGAAGATCCGGCTCACGTCCACCAAGAGAGGACTGAACAACTCTTTGTTTCACATTCGAGTCCATAGACCGACGAGCAGACTTTACCACAGACACCGCTCGAGCATCTTCGCGCGCCGATAGAATTTGCTCTCGATTCTCCAACGCAGCGGCAACCGAATCAACACCACCATCGCCAGAATCCGCACCAGTATATAGCTCCGACGGTCTGGAGAACAGCTTCCTCATCGCATGCCCGTGGCCATAGCCAACCACCAGGCTAGGGCCAGCAACACGACCCAATTCCTCATGAGACATGGACATCGACTGGCGGCTCTGCGGACCCACAGACCGAGACAAACGACGATCCGACGCCGGCACCGACGCAGACATATCCTCCTGCTCGCCGCCGAACCCG
>JAMFLL010000296.1:0-45967 GCA_027475725.1 Pythium rhizo-oryzae
CCCTCACTACCACGGGTCGATCTTTTTGCAGCTTGCAGGCGGTATGTCTGGTCCGATTCTTGTCGAAGACGATGACGCGACGTTGCCGGACGAGTACAAACACACCAAGAAGCACGTGTTATCGTTGCAGGAATTCAGCTTTGAAGACCTTCGTGACATCAACAAAGCTGCTCGGAGCAAGCTTGAACATCGCGCTCAGTACACTGTAAAGACTCTTCTTGACGATCAGGTGCGCACGCTATACCCGGAGGTACAGTTACCATCCAACCACATCAACATACCTTTATCCGAAGAGCTCAGACAACGATTCTCGAAGAGACAAATGCGACACAGTGCTACGCTCAGCAAACCGGACATCAGCAGGTTCTTCACCGTCAACGGACAGTTCATGCCCAAGATCGAGGTGCAGCCGCGCGAGAATATCCAACTTCGTGTCCTCAATGGCGGTGCATCCGCTGTGCTGGAGCTCTCCATCCCTGGCTGCTCCATGCGACAAATCTCTGCCGATGGGATATACTTCTCCACACCACCTCGACCCACAGACGTACTACTTCTCTCCCCCGGGGCCCGCGCTGACGTCGTCATCAACTGCGAACCCAACGACCCCGCAGCAGGACCCGCCGGTGAGTCGCTTCGACCACTGCAGTCTATCAAGCACAAGAACCTTGACTATTTCGTTGGACCCGCCTCCGACATCTACAAAGGAATCCTTGCCTTTGTCCGCGTGTCGGGCGCCTCTCGCGAAATACCTCTTGTCACCACAACACCACCGGCTCCCGAGATATATGCGAACGATGATCTGCGTAAGTTGCCGTCGGCTGAGCAAGCAGCGCTGAAGCCGTTTCCTTTCGTCTTTTCGATGGACAACCGGCGCATCATGAAGGACGGCTTCCCGTACAAGCAGTACTTCATCAATCACGCGCTTTTCAACATGTCAAGCCTTCGAGCCATGCCGCTTGATGTTGTTCAAGAGTGGGTCATTGTGAATGAGAGGGACGAACCGAAGGCCGATGGGGAGCTTGGTTCGCTCATCTCAAACAACCATCCCTTCCATATCCACACGAACTCGTTCCAGATTGTGGCTATGACGCACGGCGAAGGAGTCGACTACAAGGTCGGAGATTGGCGTGACGTCATTTTGATACCGACACCTGGCAATGTCACGATCCGATTTCGTCCGGTCGATTTCCGCGGCCCCACCCTAGCACATTGCCACGCGGCGGCTCACTCGGATGCTGGCATGGTTGCTCTGGTCCAGATCGTCTGATCATGAATTGCGTGGGGGTGTCGCGACTTTTCGAAATTTTCACGAGCACTGTCTCCTTCGCTCATCAGCAATTCGGCCTCCTCAGCTGCTCTTTCGATAATATGGTTTGGTAGTCCCCCCAATGATGCTGCGTGTAAAGCAAAACTGCTTCTTGCAAACCCATCTCGTGTTCTGTAGTGGTACACGACCTCAGGAGATTGATTCATCGCCGAATCGCGAGTTTGAGAGCTCAAAATCTCATGCGCAAGCTCCTTCGCTTGTATCTCATCTGGGGGGAAGCCTTCGTCGATAAGGCGTTGAACAATCTGCGCCGTGTGGGTCGCGAGAAGAACACGACAGCAGAGCTTCTTCACGAGGTACTTGAGAACACTGACTGCTAATGCATTCGCTTGTTGAGTTGTGATACCAAAGCCGACCTCATCGAGCAAAACAAGTGACTTGGATGTTGCGCTCTTCACCACTTCGCACAATTGCCTCAGCTCGTCGTCACCCGCGCCATAAGATCCTGGTGCCGTAATCTCTGGAGTACGATGCATCCGAGAGTGGATGGCGTCGAAAGGTGACAGAGACATTTCTGTTGCAGGTACAAATGACCCCACTTGGGCCATCACTACGAGGAGTGCCACCATACGTAGCATTGTGCTCTTTCCGCCCATGTTTGGTCCGGAGATGATCATCACTGAACCATGCGCGTTGTCGCTTCCAAATACAATGGAACCAGAAATATAGGAGAAACCTTGGGAGGCAAGCAACTCTAACGTCGGGTGGCGTCCGCCCTCAATGCTAAGCTGTCTCGTCGTCGTGAATCTTGGTCTCACATAGTTTGGGTAGAGTCGAACAATAGTAGCCATCGACATCAGGCAATCGAGTTGAGCGAGCACATCCACACTGCGCATTCCCACCACATAGATATCAGAATCAATGGAGGTGAGGACCTTCAGCCACACACTTCTCACAAGGTGTGCTCTCTTCTCAGCCAGCAGGTCTTCCTGAACCTGGAGTGCACGGACTCGAGGCGCGTAGAATCGAACAACGGTTTTCGTCGAAGACACAACGAGCCAATCGCTTGGGATATTGACCAAAGCCTCTCTGTCAACAGCAATGAGATGATCCGACGTCTTGCCGAAGCCGCTGGCTCGATGGGAGGTATACTCAAGTCTTGGCATCTTGAGTTCGCGACGATATGAAACCAGAATATCGTGGAAACCTTGTTCGATAGTTCGCAGATCTTTGGTAACTTCTTCAAGCTCACGTTTTTCGCGATCATGTTTCATCCACAGCAAGGAAATTGCCTGTTCCGTCTCATTCTTCTGCGCGGCGTCGGTGTTAAGACTCTTCAGGATGGTCTCCAATGTTGCGAGGCTACGGGGATGCCGGTGAAGTAGTTCATGCACGAAGGACGTCGAAGTCGTGAGGTCAAACGTATCGGAAATGTGTTTCTCAACTCGAATCAGTGCTTTCAGCAATCTCACGACAGAGCGTGGTGTTGCACGGCGTAAATGAAGTTGCTGGAGCAATCGCTCGGTGGGTGCTGCTACCGGCAGTATGTCGTCGCGAAGCGCTTCGTACCAGATGGATCCATCGCCAGGTACAGAAGACAGGAATTCCACGCAATCTTGCCGTTCTTCAATCTTAGCAGAACTTGTAAGTGGTGACCGCAACCATTCCCTCAGAAGACGGGCACCAAAAGTGGTTCGGGTGTGATTCATCAAAGAGAATAGTGATCCATCCCCACCACTGAGTGCTCGTAACCGGTGCTCGTCCACAATGGCGAGATCCCTTTGAGTGGACTGCGATAACATCATTCGATCCGTAGCATATCGAATGCGGAGACTGTCCTGCGAGTCGCGTATGGTATCAATCGACAGAGCGATATCAAACTTCAGCGACCGAAGATACCCTCTCATCGCAATCAAGCAGCATTGTGGCAGTCGAGATAGTGTCGGGTTGTCTGAATTGCCACCATAAGTAGCTCGAGGGGAGGCAACCGATCTCGTGAGTGTGTCATCAAACTTGATGCGCTCGATACGACGGACTGACTGACACTTTTCGTCGATGTTCACCTTGTCTTGTCGAGAATAATCACTGAGTACTTGCTCAGATTGCGGGCTGACTCCGCCGATGGGAAGTAAAAACTCGACTGGTCGAATGAGCGAGAGGCATTCGATCAGTCTTGACCGTTTCCCGCCTGTATGATGACACCGTGTCAGCTCATCGAGAATCAATGGAGTTTTGTCAGTTGAACACACCATCCTTGAACTCGTCGAACACGGAACTGCCAGTATGTATATCGTAGCCAAACACGCCGATTCGAATGTCCTACGCCCACAGAAGAATCAGTAATCCTGTGGGAAACTGAACCGCGTCGCACGCCCAACCGAACCCACCTCAAAATCTGTCGCGGCTCGAACTTGAGCATCCATAGCATGAACAGCTTTCGTGAAGAGCCTTGTACTTTGTACTGTTTCCTCGACAAGTGCGAGGATCAGTCGCGGTTGGCCGAGCGTCATGTTCGCGCCATTCTCGGTAATGGTTGTGTTCGTCACGTCCCGGTCAAGGCCTAACCTCTGGTCGGACTCCCCTTGGTCGCTTGTGTCGCCACGAGATTCACATTCATCACTTTCATCGATTTCTCTCAAAAGCGCGTCATCATCTGCATCTGGAATAGTCGCTCTCGTGTACACTTCAACCACATCTCTATCCCCACGACCCACACAAGACGCTCCATTAGCGAATCGACCCAACAGGTTGAAGCTGGTTATCAGTCGTGATGTACCTTTCAAGAGGTTGTCGAGGGGTCACGGAGACGGAGCTGAGCTGCCTCACGATGCCGATCTTGAATCCAGCGGAGACCAACCGCCTCCCGTGGTGGAGTGTGCGATGCACCGGAACCGACGCTTCCATGAACGCGCGATGCCGCTCAGCGCGGATCCCGAGCACGTGCGCGGCGTGCTCGGCGTCGTCACCGAACATGCGCATGCGGTACCCGCACTCAAAGAGCAACAGCATGTCAGTGTACTTTGCCTTGAGCGCGACCACTTGCTTCTCCATCTCCGTGAGGCTCTCGGTCCCTCTGGGTGCGGCCGCCGCGCGCTCTACGTTCTGGGTCGTTGGTTGCGCCGTCTGGCGCCGCCTCTTCTTCGATAGGAGCCCGCTCAACGGCGCCGCGATCGGCGCATCCGCATCTCCGTGCTGATTCGCGCGCATCGACGTGTCGCCGCCTCCCGCCGCGTGGAAATACAGCGAGGCGCGCACGCGTTTCCCTTCACCCTCCGTGGTCTCCATGTTGCCGCTTGTTTCCCATCAACCTCCGCTAGGTTCGATTCTTACGGGTGCGTACTTACCACTAAATCCGTTTCTGGGCTGTTCAAAGTTCGCGCGCAAACCACAGCCACAATCCGCAACGTCGCCCCTCCCGCTTGGCCTCTCATCCCTCCTCCTCCCAACATTCCCCCTTTCGCTCCATGGATTTTTCTCGCCCCCAACGTTGGGAGCGGCCAACAAAGCTAGAGGCCAAGGCCCACCAGAGGCCAACAGCTACTAACACTCAAACTAAGCCAGCTGGGCCCATGAGCTCCTCGCCGGCGGAGACGACGGCGCCGGCGCCGGCGCCCGTGGCGGCGCCCGTGGTGACGTTCGAGGACCTGGACAACAGCGTCCGCAACGGCAAGAAGAAGCTCTACTGGAGCGCGTTCGAGGTGGTGCTGGTGACCGCGCAGGGCGGCGGCGGCGCGCCCGTGGAGACGCGCTACGACGCGTACCAGGTGAACCACAACCACCTCAAGAAGCTCCACGCGGGCGCGCGCGGGCCGCACTACGTGCGCGTCGAGTGCAAGTACTGCACGGCGCCGCGCTTCACGCAGAGCATCACGGTCTCGACCAAGAAGTTCGAGGAGCACTACATGACGCTCCACGCGCTCGACGCGCTCGCGACCGCGGACGCCAAGAAGGCGGCGCAGCAGCTCCAGCAGCACCAGCAGCAGCGCAAGAGCGGCCGCGTCGTGGCGGCGGTGTCGCGCAACGGCGATGACGACGAGACGATGGACGGCAAGGACCACGACGGTGAGGAGGAGGAGGAGGACGCCACCGAGGAGGAAGGCGGGCTGCGCCAGCGCCCCAAGCGCGCACGCAAGGAGAGCGGGACCAGCACGCCCGTCGCGGGTGCCGTGAAGCGCGCGCGGCGCGGCGCGCTGACCAAGGACGACGACGACCACGTCGCGGCGATGCAGGGCGCCGCGGCCGCGGTCGTGGCGCTCAGCGGCGGCGCCAGCGCGGCGCCTCGCGCCGTGGACAGTGGCGGCAGTACCAGCGCTCCGTCGGCGCACACTGCGGTCAAGCCCACATCACACCAGCAGCAACAACAGGCGACGACGCTGCCGTCGTCGCTCGTGGACAGCAGCATCGTGCTGGACCCGGCCGACTCGGACACCAAGCGCGCCAAGAAGTCGTACTGGACGGCGTACGAGGTGGTCATCTGCGAGCGCGTGCCGCGTGCCAGCGATATCGACGGCGAGGCGGCCACCGCGACGGGCACTGTGGAGATGGTGACGCGCGAGACGCGGCAGGATGCGTGGCGCGTCAACCACAACGCGTTGCGGCGCCTCCACCTGGACCCGCAAATCGATACGACTGTGCGCGTCGAGTGCCGCTTCTGCGATGAGCCCAAGTTTAACCAGTCGATCACCGTGTCCACACGCAAGTTCGAGCAGCACTACTACTACGAGCACGGCGACGAGAGCCAGCGTCAGGAACTCGATGAGCGGCTCGCGGCCAAGGCGGCCGCTGAGGCCGCCGCTCTCACCGACGCGGCGAACGGTACTTCACAGGACTCCGCGATGTTCATCCCCAAGCGCCGCAAGTCGTGGAAGGCGCTGCTCATGGACCGAGAGAACGCCGCGGCTGCCGCGTACGCGGCTGGCGGCTCGACGGCCAAGCTGTCGTTCGGCGGCGTAGGAGGGTCACACACGCGCGGCGTCATGTCGGCTCGCCACCAGCGCGCGTCGCTGATGAACTGGCTGCTCCACGACTATCTGCCGCTCTCGACCGTCGCCAGTGACCACTTCCAGACGTTTGTGGCCGCATTGGACCGCAAGTTCGAGCTGCCACAGCCGACGGCGCTTCGATCAGAGCTGCAGCAGCGGTTCGACCTGGCCTGTCACGCGGCCAAGCGGCAGATCGAGGAGGAGCTCGGCGCCGGCACGGCGTTCGCGCTCGCCGTGGACCAGTTCCAGGTGCGCACTTCCGCAGGTGACGAGGTGGCACACGTATCCGTGACTGTGCACTTCATCTCGCGCGACTGGGAACGGAGGCAGCTCGTGCTGGCGTGCCGCGCAGTCGGGATCGCGCCGCCGTTGAAGGCAGTATGGGCGGTCGTTCGCGGAGTCTTGGACGAGTTCGGCATCCCCGCTGACGCGGTCGCCTCCGTTACAGCACGCGACGTGGAGGATCTCAGCCTGGCTGTTGAGGGTGTTGCGCCGCTGGGGGAATCGCGCGAGCGGAGGGCGTCTGCAAAGATTCTGTGTGCCGCTGGCGCGCTGCACGACATCGTAGAGGCCGGTATTCGGGTGCTGCGACGCGACGTCTCCGAGTTTGAGCCGATCCACTCGCTGCTGGAGCTAGAGGCCCTTGAGGCTTCCACGTGGACAGATTTGTACGCGTCCGTGAACGCCATCCTCTCGCGCCACAAGGCGGGTGCGACGGAGGCGGAGAAATCCCAACCGGCAGCGTCGCTTTCTCCAGAAGCTGTCGCGGCGGCGCAGGCTGTGGTTGAGCTGTTGGAGCCCTTCATGCGTATTGCGGAAGACATGAGCCGTGCCACGTACCCGACGATCCCTATGATCTTCCAGTATTTCCGTCACATGAAGGAGACCCTCACGCAGCACGAAGCCCAGAATGCCCCGCTCGAACCCGTTATCAAGGCGATGCAGACCGCGCACGGCGATTTGTATGACAAGGTGATCCATTCCAAGGCGCTCGTCGCGTACATGCTGGATCCTCGCTTCCATTTCTCGCACATTTCCAGCGCGGACGAGACCAGCATCCGCTCGCACGTCGTTGAGGCAATTGCTGCCATCAAGGGCGAGAGTGAGTCGACGGAGAACACTGGCGTCTCTGAGGGCCGCTCGGATCAGCAGGGCGAGGACTCAACGAGGGCACCAACCACGCGCCAGACGCGCTCGCTGTTTGAGGAGCTTGCGACGAGCGGCAAGCGCACCAGCATTGGTGGTGCGGCATCGGCAAAGCAAGACGCCTCGACAGCCAGTACCTCGAGCCAAGCGGAACTGGACGAGTACTTGGGGCTCGACGACGAAGACTTCAGCGTCAACGTGCTCCAGTGGTGGCAGGCACACGAGGCTCAGTTCCCCACGCTCGCACAGATCGCTCGTCGATACTTGTCGGTGGTGGGTACCTCGCTACCCGCGACGGAGCTGTTCACGCGAGATGGTCAGCAACTCGCGGCTCGCCGGAGTGCCCTGAGCCCTGGCACAGTGGAAGCGACGGTCGTGGTACGCGCCATTGCAGACCCCATCGAGCACACACAGCCACAGCCGACTTCCACTCGCCCGCGGGATGCACCGCCGGCCACGGAGTCTCGTCGTCGTGCCAGCACCGCGAACACTCTGTCCCCGACGACGGCGGTGGCCGTGTCGCCAGTGCCCGAGGCAACGCCGACTGCCGCGCCGGAGCAGGCAGCGAGCGACAAGGACGCGCTCGCTGTGATTGTGTAAGCACGCCCAATTTGATAGCCATGTACTCACCCAGAGATCGGGTCATGGAGCTCTAGGAAACACGTTCACTTCACATATAACGCTGATCATATATCTTTGTTGCTTCTACCGCATGAAGTTCTCGCCCGTCTGGGCTGTCAGGAAGCGCCGCAAGATCCCGGGCACGGACTTGTCGACATAGTTGTTCGCTGGCTGGTGCACCATCGTGAGCAGCTCGAGGTTGCTGCACTGCGTGCGTTGCTCACAGGCGAGCGACAGCAGCCGCCCGACAAAGCGGCCCAGCGCCACCTTGCGGGTCTCCACGGTCCCAGAGAGTATCGCCCTCCAGCCGAAAGTAGCTAGGCTCTCGCTCGCGGTTGTGATAAAGTCGCGGACCCGTCGGCAGTACGCACAATCACGGTGGCTCGAGCGGCGGGGCTTGGGTGCCCCGTCGTATCGGCGAGGCACGTGCGAGTGCTTGGCTCGCGTGGCCTTGACCACCCGGCGCCGAAGGTGGCGGAAGCTCGAGAAGCGGTGGTGCACGAGGAAGTCGGGCTCCCGCAGAGGCGGCGGCGTGTCGAGACTCGGCTCGTGGCCACTGGGCAGGAGGCGGTTCGTGGGCACGCGTCGATGCTCCCGGTAGGTGTACACGTGGAGCACGTAGTAGACAGTGCCCTTGCTGTCGTCGTCCTCCACGGTCGTGTACACGTCACCGACCGTGACGTGCTCGATGCGGTCGAGAAACGCCCACAGCTGCGTCATCTTGGGTAGCCGCATCTTGGGCGTGAGCAACGCAGGAATCAGCCGGGGCATGCTTCGTGGTCCTTCCGGCCGGACCATGACTCGTGGTGTCTTCTTGGCAGAGTCGGTAAGCTCCTCCTGGGGCGCGTGTGGGATCGAGCTGGCGCGGCCGCGTCGCGGGATCAGACTCCTAGGTCGAGACGAGCGAGAGAGCGATGAACGCATCGATACCATGGACGACGGTCGAAGCAGCACTCGTGAAGGCTGCTGGGTGGCGTCCTCGCTGGAGTTAAGCTGTGCTCGCCCATCCCCAGCGACGCTGCGGCGTCGAAGTGGCTCGTAGCAATAGTTCTTGGCTGATCTTCCATCTTGACGCTCGGTCTCCGTATCGGAATCCTCAGGGCCGAGATCGGGTTGGTCGCCAGGCAGGGCTAGCGGCATCGCAGCGACGACCGCGGCCTTCGCCATCGACGGTTCCTCGTCAATCGCCCACTCGATGGCCGTCATGGGCGTAGCTTGTTCTGAACTGAGGCCGCGAGACCACCGATGGCACAGTTTCGATACGGAACCCCAACCGAGATGGGCGGCGTTCTCCTGACTGACCATGAGTACCAGCCTAAAGTGATGCTGCCCGCCAGAACTGTACAGAGCTGGCACGGACGCCAATGGCCCCTCTGGGACACCCCACGCCAGCGCGTGTGTCGCGGATCCCAGTCGACCTCGTACACGTATTAAAACGGCAATGACCCTCGTGTTGAAGCCGGACCCCACGTGTGTCAGCTGGAAGCCAGCGGACAAACACTGTCGTGGGAGATGATGGCTCATGTCCCAGGCATGCCACTCATCTCGGTGGACGGACGGATGGATGGGAGAGAGGCTAATAAGCCTAAGGCGAGCACGAGCACACTCTAGAAGGAAGCGAGGCGGGCGTGGTGCACAGGGGACTGCAACGCCCCGCCTTCCTTTCCTTCCTGAGCTGTCGCAGCATCAGGATGTTCAGCATCAAGAGAGAGAGAGAGAGAGAGAGAGAGAGAGCGGTGTGGCAACAAGCAGCGGCTGCTGATCTCAGTAGTACTGTATTCGTTAATCTCTTCCGCTCCTTATCTCTCACGGCAAGCCATGCGCTGCAATGTGCTTACTTGATACGCCTCAATCGTGAATGCGGTTATCCACAAGCTTTCACTCTTTTAGCGTCTCCTCTCGGTTCCTCCTCGAGCCTGCTGTCCTTATCGCATGTAGTTCTCGCCCGTCTGGACTGTCAAGAATCGCCGCAGGATACCGGGCACCGAGCGGTGCACGTGCCGGCTGGGCGGCTGCGGCATCATCGCCAGCGTGGCCAGGTTGCTGCACATGTCGCGCTGCTCGCGCGCGAGGAACACGAGCTCCGAGATGAACTGGCCCAGCAGCGTCTTGCGCGTCTCCACGGTCGTGAACAGCTTGGCACGCCAGCCCAGAGGTGCCACACACTCGTTGCCCGACGCGATAAACAGCGCGACTCGGCGGCAGTAAGGGCAGTTGCGGTGGTGGCTGCCGCTGACGGCGTCGCCCTCGCGAAGGAACGCGCGCGCGTTCGGGTGCTTGAGCTGCGCGGCCTCGAGCACGCGGCGCCGTAGCTTGGTGAAGCTGGAGAAGCGGTGCTCGATCTGGTAGTCTGGCTTCCGCGATGGTGGCGCATTGAAAGAGGCATGTGGTAAGGATCGGCGTGTCGGTGTCGTCCCTCGGTGAGAGCCGTGGTAGCGGTGCGTCGGCAGGCTGTGCTGCTCCTGATAGTGGTACACGTCCAGCAAGTAGTGCACGGTCGTGCCGCTGTCGTCGTCGTCGTGGGTCGTGAACACCTCACGGATCGTGATGCACTCGATGCGGTCGAGACACGCCCACAGCTGCGCCATCTTCGGCACACGCGTCGCCGGCGCGAGCCGCGACGGCACGAGGCGAGGCACGCTCACGGGCAGAGTGGTCGCGCGTACGACTCGCGCAGCAAAAGTTTCATTTGACTCGTCCGTCGCCAGATCCTGTTCACTAGAAAGCAGATCTGGCACCTGCAAGGAACCATCATCTCTGGATGCGATAGGCTCTTGAAGATTACCCGTCGGATCGGAGACCGAGCTCCGCTTGGAGGACATTCGATCGCTCCAGTACGCTGGATGGTCGCCCGCCCACGCACTCTTCGATTCTTCGTGCTCATCCTCGTCGATGTCGCCCTCGTCATAGTCCTCGTCCTCCGCGCCGAACAGCCCGGCGCGGCGAGCACCTTCGCGCCACGCGCGCGCGGCGCGTGCCATGCGATCGCGACCCACCAACAATGACGCCGCGAGTCGCGAAGGCGACCGCATCGCGTATTGTGCGCCGGCGCCGGACACCGCTGGCGCGCTGCGCGGCGACATGCGCTGCTTTCCTTTGAGCTGCGCGCGCGCGCTACTGCTGTCGTTCCCGCCGTCGCTGTCTCGCTCGTCGTCGCCCTCCACGTCCTGCGAGCCTGCGCTGCCTGCGCGCGGTCGTTCCTTTAGCACGGTCTTACTGATACTGTCGCTGTCGCCCGAGAACCGGCGCGCGCGCGTGGCGGCGCTGGCGCTGGCGCTGGCGCTGGCGCTGGCGTCGGCGTGCGCCTCGCTCGTCTTTTCTTCCTCGTCCTCGACCCACCGGCTCGCGCCGGGCGACGGCGCCGGTCCATCCACGCACCGGATCGCCGGCAGCGCGCCGACGTGGTCTGGTGCGTCCGCCATCTTACTCGACCGGGTGCGTCGTGTTCTGCCGGCGCCCTCGCTCAGCTCTCACTGCCTGCGACACTCTGATGTTGCTGTCCCGCTGGCGGGCGGGCACACACGAAACACTTGCCACAAAGAAGTCAGGGAGATGAGGGACGAGACGCTGGCTTTTGGCTTCTGATAAGCCTCGCGGCGTAATCACACGGGCGAAAGGGGACCCCAAGCGCCAGGTGTAGCGCTGCCGCATCCAGGGCGCTGGAGTCGTGGACACTTACTGAGCGCCGGTGACTCAAGCGTATCGATAGATTTGCCGCCTCTGGCGCCGATAACGAAGAATTCCAAGGACGCCAGTAGAGGCGCACAGCGTCCCATGTTGACGCCCGCCCAACTGCAAGTGAATCAGGTGGGCGCGACGTCAAGTCTGATATCAGGTGTTCACACGTCGCAGATTCAAATGGCTCCTGCCACCAGCAGCGCACTTGACGGTCGGTGCACTGATTTAACGGCATGTTGGATCCTCGGTCGGTGGCCAGGAGGTGTATTGTACAAACCCGATTCGTTCTTTTTTTCTCTCTTCTTCCTTTTTTCCAGTCTGGGAGGTGGGAATTTTCTCGTTTCTAGAATCAATTGTTGGAGGTCGCAACTGTTGGACCGACAACTTTGACCATCGGACACCACCAACCGTCACTTCTTCCCTTGGTGGCGACGTTTGCCGCCTTGCTCAACTCGCACGAGCGCCAGGGAAGTCTGGACGCCCTCATTGTGTCGGGTTGGGATCCCAAACGCGTCTCGAGTACTATTGTGGCCATCACTAGTGGGTTCTGGTGGGGTAAACTCGGCGAGCGGTGGGTCAGCGGTAGATACATGCGTGTGACAGTGGGTGTGGTCCAAATGTCGCGCTTGACGCCCAGAACTCAACATGCCTGAAGTTGCCAGTGCTGCACGTGCTACAGTGTAGCGTGCCGCACGCCGGGCCCACCACGCGTCATGGCGGTGCAGATCCGAGCGTTTGCTGCCTCGAAAGATCTGGAAGGACGCTCTGGAGAGCACTGACCGGGACCTTCCAGGCCTTTCTCATGCGCCAATGCCCCCGGGCCCGCAAAAAATGCCATGTGGCTACACAATTTATTTTTCGTTCTCTGTTTTCTTGCCTTCGTCCCCCTCCAATTCGCTGTAAATACTCGTCTAATCAAACATTTAGACCAACCCAATGCACCCGCTTCTATTTTCTCAATCACAGCGCGAATAAAAAACCCTGGTCGGCTCTCGCTGGTTCTCGTTTTGGTCATTTATTTCATCCGCAAGTTTATTTCTCGCCCATTGCCCGCTCGGTCCACAGGCGGTCTCTGTGGCCGCCGCCTGTGCCATAATTACTCGCGCGTCCCCACCTGCGGCCGGCCACGATGCACGCCGCTGCGGCCCCGCGGTCGCACCGCCTGCGCCCGCCCGACGCCGGCGACGCCGCCCCGCGCGCGCCGCGGCCGCCGCGGTCCGCGCCGCCGCACAAGAAGCCGCGCGGCGAAACCGCCGCCTACGACTCGCTCCGCGCGGACGCGTTCGACGCCGCGGCGCCAGCTGGGGCGACGTCATCGCAGCGCCCCGAGCGGCCCCGCGCGCGTCACCCGAACGCCACGGCAGCGTCCGCGGCACCTGTGGCCGCGTCCGCAGGCGCTGCGCCAGTGAGTAGCCGCCCGCGCGCCGCGTTCTCAATGGCGCGTGGCACGGGGGGTGGCAGCGCCGCGCTCTCGGGCCGCACGACGGCCGGCACGGCCACCGCCACGACCAACACAGCCAGCACGAGCCCGACGCATGCGCATGGCCAGGGCGCGGCGGCCACGGGCGAGCGCAAGAGCTCGTTCTCGGTGCCCGGGTGGATCCGCGAGCCGCTGGCCGAGGCCGCGGCCGACGTGCTGCTCAAGCAGACGACCGTGTGGCACGCCGTGGAGCAGATCGTGACACGCACGCCCGAGGCCAACGCCGTGTGCGCGTTCGACGCGGCGGCCGACGAGACGCAGGCGCTGTCCTGGCGCGCGCTGTACGAGCAGGCGCTCGCGATGGTCAACGTGCTCGTGCACCTCGGGCTCGGCGTCGGCGACGGCGTCGTGTTCTGCGCCAAGAGCTCCGCGGCGCTGTATGTGCTCCACCTCGCGACCATCGCCGCGGGCGGCGTCGTGGCGCACGTGCGCGCGAGCTGGTCGGCCGAGGAGCTCGCGCGCGGCGTGTTCCCGAACGCCAAGGCCAAGATCCTCGTGGTCGACACGCTCACCGACAACTTTGTCCGCGCCGTGCGCGACGCGACCGTGCCCTCGGCCTACGACGACGCCGAGCCCGTGCGCGCCCACGATCTACGGGCCGTGGTGGCGCTGCGCGGGCTCTCCACGGAGCGCGCGCTCGCGCTCGATCTGCCCGTGTCGCTGCTCTCGCTCGACGACATGCGCGCGCTCGCCACCGAGTGCGCGGCCACGCAGCTGACGCTGCTGGACCGCGCGACGGGCGCCGGCGTCATGCCCGCGGACCCGTGCGCGCTCGCGTTCGACTACGACCCGGCGGGCCGCGTGCGCGGCACCTGCCTCTCGCACGACAACCTCATGTTCGCGGCCGCCAACCTCGCGCGCAGCTTCGGGCCGCTCTCGAGCCTCGACCGGCTCGTCGCGTACCTGCCGCTCCACCACGTCGGCGCGCTCGTGATCGAGATGTTCATGCCGCTGCTCTGCGGCGTCACGGTGTACTGCGCGCCGAGCTACCGGCTGGGCCCGCTCATTAACGTGATCAAGCGGTGCCGGCCGACCATCTTCTTCGCGACGCCCGACGTCTGGGCACACATCAGCCTGCAAGTGTACAAGGCCAAGAGCGAGGTCAATTCGTTCCTATACCGCTGGGCCAAGGCGCGCGCGACCAACAACTCCAAGAAGCTGCGCTTCGGCCAGGACGCGCACCGCAGCCTCGGCTACATGCTCGCCAAGAAGCTTGTGCTCAACAATCTGAAAAAGCGCATCGGGCTTGAGAGCTGCCACGCGTGCTACTCGGTGCTCGCGCCGCTGGACTTTGAGCTTGAGAAGCTCTTCAAGACGATCGACATCCCGATCTACCAGCTCTACGGCGTGCCCGAGTGCAGCGGCTTCGCCGCCATCAACTTCCCGCACTCGTGGGAGTTTGGCACCTGCGGTCGCGCGCTCCAGGGCACGGTCATGGAGTACGACGACATCTCACACGAGCTGCTGCTCCGCGGGCGCCACGTCTTCCTCGGTTACGTGCGGTACCGCGGTCAGATTGTGCCGTCCCAGACATCGGACGGCTGGCTACGCGTACCTCAACAGGGCCACCTCACGCCCGACGGGTTCCTAAAAATCAACGACCCGCCACGCCACTACCTTGTGCTCTCCACGGGCGAGTGGGTGCCCACCGAGCCGTACGAGCGCGCACTACGCGACCAGCCCGAGTTGGAGCAGGCCGTGCTTGTCGGCGATGGGCGCACCTTCCTGAGTGTGCTGCTGTTTATGAAGACCGCGGCGACGCAGTCGGCGTTGATGGGGCCGTACGGCGTGCCGCTGAGTGCGCCGGGCGCGATGAGCGCGATCGCGAGTCGCGGCACGAGCTTCAGCAGCGGCGCGAGCTACATGCTCGCCAACAAGCCAGGGAACGCCGCTGCCGGGAACAGGCACGCGCACTCGGTGCTTTGCGACGCCGCGATCCGGCTCGGGCAAAGTCTGGGCAGCCAGGCCACGACCGTCGCCGAGGTCATCCGCTGCCAGCGCTGGGCCGTCCACTTTGATCGCGTGATCGACGAGCTGCCGCGCCGCGTCGGCGTCTCTGGCGCGCAAGTGCGCAAGTGGATCGTGATGGCTGACGAGTTCACGGTCGACGGCGGCGAGCTCGACCCGGACACAGGCGAAATCAAGCGGCGCGCCGTGGATTCCAAGTACCACACACTGCTTGACTCCCTGTACTGCTGATCTGACCCACCGGCGGGGGACGGTTGTGTTGAATGAGAAGAAAGATAGAGAGAGTAAGCGACGCCCGCGGAACGAAGGGGCTCGTCCACGTCAGTGTACATAATCAGCAAAGAAGCTCCCTGTACGATAGCGAAATACCTGAAATGTAGAGACACCCTCTTGTTGATACCTTCGATACTTGCCTTTAGTGAAAAGTGGGAGACAAAGAGACTACAATAAACAATTAGGTGGACATCAAAACAGAAGCCATCGACCGGCCATCAGATGCGGCAGTTCCACAATATATTGAACGTAACCCGCCGCCGGGACTAGCTCTGGCGGATCTTGATGCCTTGTTCTTGCCGACGAATGGACTTGGGCACTGATGGCTTCGTGTCAACGTGTTCGACTCCAAGGCCGGAGATATTTTCGAACTGGCCGCCGCACATTTCTTTAAGTTTGGCCATCGGAAAGCTCTCAACGGCTTCGGGCTCCATGTCCTGGAACAGGTCTCGCACCGTCGATGCCTTCATATCGCTGACGACTGACAGCTCCCACTTGGCAAAAATTTCGTCGCTGACACCCATTCTATCAATCACATTCCACATAAGATTAGATGCACAGACAAAGCCATGTTGCGAATGTAGGTGACTCACCTCCGACGAATCCGCTCCTTCACCTGTGCGACTGTCTCTTGTTCCCGGAAGTAGGTCACGCATGGAACACCGTGGGGGTGGATCCAGTGTTGGCCAGCCATCTGGAAGTTGAAGTGCACGACGCCAAAATAGAAGAGGCGGTTCTCGTTCTCGTCTTCCTTGTCACCAACCGCGTCCGTGCTTTCTGCGACGGAGGCGATCTCGCTGGATTCCTCTTCTGAGATCCGCTCGATAAATAGCGCGACATCGTTGACTGTCGTGTATCCCGTCGACGTGGCAGATACCCAATACTTATCCAACGAGGTATCCGGCTCCAAGATTTTCAAGAGCAAGGAGCCGTTGTGTGCCACTTCGCACGCACGAAGCTTGGTTGACGCATCCAGCTCAAACTCTTTCAAGATGTGGGCAAACAAATCGCCCAGGCCGTCCGATGCCGAAACCAGCAATTCCAGTCGACGCGACATAGCAGGGGCACTCGAGTCCACAAAGCACTCATCGTGGGCACTCAGATACACAACGACTTGCTTCTTCGACTCGATCTCGGTGATGGGATTCCCAAGGATCTCGTAGTACATCGCGTTGGTTCGCTCAGAGTATTCGGTCAGTAGATCCTCAAGCGTCGTCTCACGATCCCCAGAAAATCGCGAGTGACGAAGAGGGATTTTCTTGGGGAGGTTACTGAGCGGGGAATGCTGATAAAGACGGAGATAAAGCCGCTTCTCCTCGGGGAAGCCAAGCTGCTTGGCAAGCTCCGCAATGATGTCATCGTAGCTGTGACTGAAAAGAAGATGCACAGTTAGGGGCTCTTCTTCGGGGTGGCCAAGCTGGTAGAATAGCACATCGACTCGATCCAAAAGGTACTGGAAGTACGAAGGCACATCTGGGTATCGTTCGACGTCGTCGCCCTTCTCACCAGCCTGATGCGCCTTCTCTTTATCTTCTGCGAGCTGGTAGCATATGATGTCGCCATTCTGGATCTCTGCAGCTTCTAGGCTAGTGTCCATACTGATTTCAGAGACTGAAATGGGTTGTATCTCCTCATACAGAATCAACTCGGTTGTAGTGGGAATACCCAGGGTCTCATGGAGATGAACTGCGAGATCACGTCCAGTCTTGCGCGAATCGAATAGCACATTGCCCTGATATTCAAGACGGTCGCCCAGCTTTCTCTTCAGGTCGTAGAACTTGATGAAAAGAAGAGTTTCTGAAACCAGAAGGTTGGGGGCCGGGAGGGTCTTCGCATCACCTTCAGCTGAATCCTCGAGAAGGTCATCGTCATCGTCCTCAACCCCATGTTCAACAGCGTCCCGATTCTCAGTCTCCACCGGCTTCTTTTCTTCCGGAGGGGAAAACTCATCCCAGAAATGACGGAATATAGTTGGCTTGCCCATGATGTCTTCACCATCGTTCACAATTTGAAGGTATAGCCGAACAGGAGCTTTGTTCGACGCATCGTCATCGATCAAAGCTTCCACGCGATGGCGGAGCATTTCGCGAGTGACGGGTGTGTCGGGCCGATGAGTTCTATTTTCGCGAGTAATCACCTTCCACAGTCGCTGCTGAGCGACCGGAACTCCCGTTCGCTTGTATATCCGATTGTAGAGTTGCTGGATACTCGAGCTTTTCTTGATGCGTATCCGAATGCCGTGGTTGTTACCGAAAGAGGAGAAGTCGATGTTCTTGGTGATCTTCTTCAACTTCGTAATGCTCGAGTCCGACGCGATTCTGAATATCATGTACAGGTGCTCGGTCTGCTGGAGCTTTTTTCTCCGGGCGCTTGCTTTCTCCTCTTCGTGGAATCGAAGAAGCAGCGGCTCAGGGATTTTCACGTCGTTGGCATATCTGTTTTGATGCGAGTCGGACACATCCGTATCGGCTCCATTCGATTCCGATGCAACTACTTCTGGATCATCTTGGATCGTGGTGATGTCGTTTGCACCATCACGGACGTACACCAACATGTAAGCACTCGCGAAACTCCGTACAGGCGGAAGCAAGAGGTTGGGGCTCGAGACTGGTACCGGTGGTGGGTTGTAGACAACTTCGTTGCTACCATCGCTACCATCGGCCATCGGTCGAAACTCCATCGCACTGTCAGCTCCCTCACGAGGGGTTGTCTCAGGTGACAAAATCGACCCATACAGCGGGGTCGATGGGCTTGACCCGCCGGTGGTGTTCGCAGCGCCACCCGATCCGTAGTTGCCTTCGACTGCTATACGCTCATCAACTTGTGTGATCTGATCATCGTCGAATCGGAACCATTCATCGCTGTTCGTTAAATCTTTCGCAGGTCGAATAAACACGTAGTAGTGCCCTCCATGCACATCGCCGCTGTGAACCAACACACTGTGAAGATGGTACACAAGCTTGTTTGTGTTGTCAACGGGTTGCTTGGGCGCGAACTCGTCCAGAACCAGTGTCTTTGGGTACTCGAAACGATCGTGGATCTTTACCATACCGTCTCGCATCGGGTCGTACTCGAATCGCTTGAGCTGAATGTTCAACACTGGCGGGAACTGCAGGAACTTGACGCCTTTCTTCGCATCTTGCTTGCCATGACCCTCAGCCTCGTACTGGTTGTCGCCATCCAGCATCTCGATCTCCACATACTTTCGGAAAGAATCATAGATATCCCTGCAGCCTTTGACATCAAGCTGCAAATCGTAGAAGCTCTCGTCTCGGAACGACTGAAAGTCGACGTTGACGCACTGCACGAATGAGCGGACCTTTCCCTCGAAAAGTCTCTTGATAGTGTTGTCGACTCTCGTGTTCTTCATCTTCTCTTCCAGGCGATCGCACAAAATACGGTAGAGCTCTTGAACATCATGCTGCATGAAGGCGTCCATCTGGCTCCAGCCAAATGACCGAGTCAGTTCCTTTGTGCTGACTGCCTTCGTTTGAGTCTGAAGTCTGTAGAACACGCGTTGCAACGCCAGCGATACCGAGTCGTTTGTGTCTTCCTGGTCCGTTGGTGTCTCGTACACAACGTGGCGGAATGCAAGCAAATGGAATAGTGTCTGGAGAAGCGAGTTCATGTAACACGTCGCTCCCTGGTTCTTCAGCCCAACCATACCCGTCTCCTTTTTCGAGTCATGGTGCAGCAGATCATGGTGGGATGGCGTCGTTGGTGTGCCAATAGTGAGCCCGCCGGCCGTGGGAGTCACCACGGGCGTGGTCCCGAGGAGATCTTCCTCGTCAATCGGGCTCACAGCCGAGCTGGCCTCGAGGTCCACATCAAGATCGATCGTCTCTGCCGACTGGGTATTCACAAACAGGATCCGGACATCGAGCTCCACGTTCCCGTCCACATCCAGCAGCGCCTCGCTCGGGTTGCTGAGCTGCGTTCGGCGCGCAAACTTCTCGACGCCGAACTCGAGGTTTTCCTTGTCGAACACGATGACGCCCGACTTCTCCGTGATCTTGCGGTCGCTCGGATCACGTGGGTCCACGATCGCAATATCGACTACGACCTGGCGGTCGCGCACAACACTTGGGGTGGCATGGCCGTTCTCCGCCGGCGTGGCAGTGCCAGCCGCCTCAACCACGTCATCTTCATCCACAACCATCTCAACAAACACGCTCACAAATTGGCCGTTCAGAAACTGACCGTGCGGGAGCCAAACCACACACCACGCCTGGCCAAACGCGTCGCGCTGGACGGGGGAGAACAGCCGGGTCTTGTCGCTCAGCAAAGGGAACTTGAGCCGGAACACGAGCCCTGACGCTGGAAGCGGTGGCAGGCTGGGGCGCGCGGCGCCCGTGGGCTTGGCCATACGCGCCATCGGGTCGATGCGCAGCGACGACGACGTGCGCGCTTGCCGCGCGAGCGCCGCCGGCGTGAGCTGCACGGGCGGCGGCGTGCTGGGCACCTCGACGACGTCCTCCATCGAATCGCCGTCGTCGTCATCATCGTCGTCGTCGTGGTCCGGGAGAATCGCGGTGGGCTGGGTCGACGCCAGGTCCATGTCGTCGTCGTCATCGTCTTCGTCCTCTTCCTCCTCCTCTTCGAGGCTGTTCGCGGTCGCGGCCGACGCGACGGCGCCGTCGTCGCCGCTGCTGGTGTCGGTCACGCCGGCGTCGTCACTGTCGAGCTTGAGCTTCTTGAGCGCCGGTGGCGCCACGCCGCTGGTGGCAGCGCCTGCCATGCCACGCGCCACGCTATCGTCTGCCGCGTCCTCGTCCGCCGTGTCCACGCGCCGTCTCCGCAGCGAGGCGTCGCCCGCCGCGTTGCCGTTGCTCGGGCTCGCCATGGCTGATGCTACGCTTTTTGTTCGCCCGGGCGGAATAATATCGTTGGGAGCAGCCAACGTTGGGACGTATGTGTTGGTAGCCGGTTTTGTTGGAACTGGTGGCGGGGACCCAGCGTTGGCCACCACACCGACGAACTAACACCACGTCTGGCGGGCTCGATGGTTGAAGATGCCGCGCGAAGGAGGCGGAGGCCGACTAGCCGCGCAATCCGGATCAGCGAGCGGGAACAGAAGTGGCCGTCACGTCGCAGGCGGATCTCCGCGATGTGGAGATTCGCGTTCCGGATCCTCGCTGGATGTGGTCGACTCAGGTGGGCCAACAGCGCGCTCGGTGTTGGCTTCTGGGCGTGGGGATAGCGGTTTTTTGCTGGGGGTCGCCGAGTGTTTTTTTTGCTGTTGGCCTTTTTGGCGCGGGTTTTGTCCACGACCCGAAGAACAGTTCTGGCGCTGGCAAGCCCGGTCGCCCAAATCCATCCAATCGAAACTCAAATCGACCATCTATTGGGTGTAATTTTCTGTTTTCATCCAATCAGTGAGTCTTTGTGGCAGATACAACCGCGCGTTTGTGACACGTTGTGTCACTATCCCGGAACGTTTTGCCGCCAACTTTTCGTGCCTATGTTGGGGCAGCGATGGACGAGGAGGAATACGAGCGCATCTGCGCGTTGAGCGAGTACCCGCGCGCCGGCGGCACCGACCAACCGCAGCTCAGCGTGTCCGAGGAGAACTTCCTCGTGATCAAGCGACAGGCCGAGCACCGCCGTCTGCGCGCTGCGCTGCGCGTGCATCGCCAGGACAAGACACTCAAGCGGTACATCGCGCGCCATGGCGTTCTGCCGTCGCCGGAGACGCCAGTGCGCTCGAAAGGGAGTGCTGCGGCCAAGGAAAAGCGCACTGAGACGATCTGCAGTATCGCCAAGTCGGTCGACTTCTCGCCGTGTATGCTCGCACGCGTAATGCTGGAGGGCAAATATGGCTGGAGCAAGACGACGATCTCGAACCTCTTCAAGGACATCATGAACGGCACCAAGCGGTGGCCCGTGCGGCTGCCGTCGCACGAATTTCGCGACGCGTCGACCGGAGAGCGCAAGGAGATGGCGGAGCAGGAGTACCTGCGATTGTGGCGCGAAGTCGAGGAGTGCATTTACCAGGACGCGTACTGCTCGCCATTGGCCGACCGTATCCGCCACAACATGGGACTCGAGTACGAGTATATCCTCATCATGAAGCTGCGAAGCCGAGGTTTGCTGTTTGAAAGTGAGGATGCGTTGCGGTACGTGCTGGTACTTTGGTGAAAGAGCAACGTACAGCTCTGACACGCAAGGGCTAATCTTGTTGAATCTCGCTCTTGAAGAGAGAAGGGTTTATCCAAGACTCCGGACGTACGGCTTTTGCTGCCCATTGGGGTGCGGGACACGCACGGAGAACTTCGCATCGTCAACTGGATCGACAGCAAAGCGATGTTTGGCGATCGCCACACACATGAGACCGAGAACGCTGGTCAGGTACGGAGCCATCGAGCAGTGATGCAAATGCTTGTGACCCTCGTTTCGGAGCTGACGACCTGTTGTCTCCCGATGGGTACCTCAGCTGCAAGGCTACGTGAATCGCTACGGCCCTGGCATGGTGATCTACTGGTTCGGCCACGTCGCGCGGCTCAGCTCCGAGCGCGAGGTGTTCATCACGGATGCGTTCCCGCGGGAAATCGTGCTACCCGGCGGCATGGACGCGTTCGAAGGACAGGTTCCCCGTCTCAGTGACGACGTGGCGTTTCCTGTGCGAACGTGCCAAGTAGAGACGACTTTCGATGACCAGCTTGAGCCAATATCGACGGTTGTTGACGAACGCATCTCCACTTCAACCTGAGGAAGAGCCGACTGTGTCACCTGCGTAAATGCGTACAAACCTCGGTTATAAGATACTGCGAGTGTTGGACATTTTTAACCAATCCATATCCGCCATAAGTCCTCCCTTCGTCCAATCAAATGGATGCAAGTGGTCTGGTGCGGACGAGCCGGGTCCCATCGGAAATGGGAATGGGCTCGACATGAACACCAGTGGAGACGCCGCATTCCGCGCATCATATCACTGCCTCCAGAGCTGCTACGGGCGTGCGACCGGGTTTATCAGATAGACCATGAACGTGAGTGTCTTGTCAACCAAATATTACCACACTCCAGACCGCCAGCCGCCTAAATTTCGCCGCGGTAAGACGGCCCATTCTCTGTGCTCGGAAGTTTCCCATTGATGTGAGACGCTGTTCTCTGTGTGGACCATGCCTGGGCAACGTTTCGCTCGGCGTTTCGACGTGAAGGGCCGTCTAGGACCGACAATGATGGAGATCATTCGTTGGGAATCCACACAGGATCGTATACGCGGCCACTCGCAATCCTTCCGGGCATGCTCCGTGCGCTACGTGGGACAGACAACCATGTCGACGGTCGGCGCAAAGGCAAGCAACCGAACCTCTCTTTTCCTGACCTGTCGGGGGCCGAACACCTACTCCCCCATCCCCACTTGACAACAAAGAACAGACCAACACTCTCGATTCACCCTGTTTTGGCATTGAACTATGACTCATGTTCGCATCCAGCATTACAGTCGCACCTCCATTTTCCGACACTGGCCGTCCACAATTCGTACCATTTTAAGGTACGTTCTGGGACGTTCTTCCAAATATACGCTCGGATGAGCAAAGTTGCTGTTGCCGTTTGTGCCACAAAAGGGTGTATATCGCGCGCTACCAGCAAACGCTCGGGCTTGCACTTGCTTTTTTTTCTCTGCGTGCGAATTCCGCCACACAAACTCGAAATTGCGCGGAGCCGCGCCGAGCGGCTTTGTTTTTATCCGGTCGCCCGTATATATTTCGGCATCAGGATCCTCCCTCCCGCCACAGCACAGCGCGGCAGCACCGACGAGCGACGCGCGACGAGCGACGATGGACTGGGACCCGCGCGCGACCGCGACCGACGGCTACGTCTGCCCGCCCTGCCCGGTGTTCCATCCAACATGGGACGAATTCCAGCACCCGTTGAAATATATTTCCAGGTACGGTAGTTTTCCGATGGCATACAAACTCCAAGTCAACCCACGACGCCACGACAGCACGAGTGGGGCGGAAAAAAGAAGCGACTGGGCGCCGCGACCACCGCATGGACCACCTCGGTTTTCCTAGCCGCCGGAAATGGGCGCCATGCTCACGAGGAAGCCCGACGTATGACCGCTCGTTGGAAAGAGGAGATCGAGCAGAATCCGGAACGGTGCTCAGCGTCGCGCCCCGAGGTCTGTAGCCACCGGTAGTGCCCTGAGAAGCTACCGTTGTATGTGTCGACGAGCAACGAGGCCCGAGGCGTCGGGTTGACTTGGAGGACGGGGGTAGCGTCCGGTGAACGCACTCGCTAACCGATTTTGTGTCTCGTTCTCTATCTACAGCATCCGCCACATCGGCATGCAGGCGGGCATCTGCAAGATCGTGCCGCCCGCGGGCTGGCAGCCGCCGTTCGCGATCAACGAGAAGACGTTCCGCTTCCGCACGCGCGTGCAGCAGCTCAACTGTATCGACGGCCACACGCGCGCCGAGAGCCAATTTGTAGAAGCGCTGCGCATGTTCTTGTATCGCACGGGATCGCCCATGCAGGAGCTGCCCCGCGTTGACGGCGGGCAGCTGCTCAACCTCCACGCGCTGTACAAGCACGTCGGTGAGCTCGGCGGCTACCGCGCCGTGTGCGAGCGCGACCTGTGGCCGCAGGTGGTGCGCCGCGTGGGACGCTCGCGCGCGAGTGACCGCCCGTCGACTGCGCTTTGCAAGGAGTACCAGAAGCACTACGAGACGTGTCTGCTCGCGTACGAGCGCCGTGACGACTCGACGTTCCAGACGCCCGACGTCGCCGCGAACAAGCAGGCGAAAAAGTCCGGCCACTCCGGCACGGCGGCCTCCGCAGCGTCATCGACGACACCGTCGGAGAAGACGCGTAGCGGGATGAGGAAAAAGCAACCGCGTGAGAAGATCGGCGATCGAGAGGGAGCTACCGAGGACAAGGATCACGCGATTGACTCGCCGAGCGCAAAGCGCGTCAAGCGAACACTGTTCTCAGACGGTGGCCATACAAGCAGTGAAGAGAGCGACTCACTGATGGCGGACGTGGCGGTTGTTGAGACCACACGGAAGACAAGAGGTGCGGCGAAGCGTGTGAAGGTCGTGAAGGAGGACGAAGAAGACCTCGGTGACGAGGACGAGGACACGCAGCAAGACACGGAAGAAGACGACGTTGAGATGGACGATGATGACGACGACGACGAATATGACGAAAGTGAGAGGAAGAAGAAGCGGAAGCAGCCCCGCAAGACTGCGTCTGAACTGGAGCCGCGCGCGCTCAAGCCGGACCCAAAGCGGCGCACGCGTTTGGATGCGCCGGAGATATTCACCGGCCAACGATTCTACCACTTCATTCCGGAGCAAGGCGCGAAGATTGGCGAAGTGCAGCGCGTCGTGCGCGGAAAGAAGCCTCACGTGTTTGTCAAGTACGAGGACGGCACGCGCGACACTATCGACCTCTCGACCATGCAACTCGTGATCGCGAACGGATGGGATGCGTGAGTGATTTAGGCTCTTTGTTCCCTTTGGTGCGGACTGGGCTAACATTGGATGTGGTTTGTGTGGTGTGCGCGAAACAGAGAGGCGGCCGAGGTTGCGTTCAAGAGCGAGTTGTGCCAGACTTGCCTGCGCGGTGATTGCTGGGACCAACTGCTGCTGTGTGATAGCTGCAACGGTGGACACCACTTGTTCTGCCTGGATGAACCGCTCACTGAGGTTCCGAGCGGTGATTGGTACTGCGATCAGTGCGTGCAAGAGTCGCTGGAGCCGACGCGGGATAACAACCCCAAGTTTGGGTTTGAGATGGGCAGTGAGTATACGCTCGCTGCTTACAAAGAGAAGGCGGACAACTGGAAGCGATCCTACTTTAGTACGAAGACTGAAGATGAGGCGGACAAGATCAGCGATCGTGACCTCGAGGAGGAGTATTGGCGTATCCTCGGCACGCCGCTTCATGAGCAGCGGCTTGAGGTTGAGTACGGTAGTGACATCGACAGTGGCTCCGTGGGCAGCGGCTTTCCCCGCCCAGATGATTACATGAAGAGCCTCAAGGTGTTGTCACGACGACTGCGAATCTTGAGTGACCGCAAAGGGGCGACGCCGACTCAGCGCAAGCTCTGTGATTTGTTCCTCCGAGGTATCGACGAAACGCTGGAGAGTGGCGACACCGCCGCCTTGGAGGAGTTGCTGAAGAAGTATGCGATGGATGGATGGAACCTCAACAACCTACCCAAGTTTGCCGGCTCAGTACTGCAGCACCTCGATGAAGACATCAAGGGCGTGATGGTGCCGTGGGTCTACATCGGCATGTGCTTCTCTACTTTTTGCTGGCATGTCGAAGACCACAACTTTTACAGCATCAGCTACTTGCATCGGGGCGCCCCCAAGACATGGTATGGCGTGCCATGTGGCAAGGCCGAATACTTCGAATCGGTTATGAAGAAGCTCACGCCTGAGTTGTTCGGTAGCCAACCCGACCTGCACTTGCAGCTCGTAACCATGTTTTCGCCGAAGACGTTGATCGAGCACGGCGTCCCCGTGTACCGCGCAACGCATCGCCCGAATGAGTTCATCGTGACGTTCCCGTCTGCGTACCATGGTGGGTTCAACAACGGATTCAACTGCGCTGAAGCCGTAAACTTCGCAACCCTAGATTGGTTGTCCTGGGGTGCGAAATCCGTTTTGAACTACCGAAACTTCAGCAAGCTACCTGTGTTTGCTCACGAAGCACTGGTAGTCTCGCTGGCTGAGACAGTCTTGGAGAGTCACGCGTTCGAGTACGAGGCAACAAAGAACCACCTGGTACCGGCTGTCGAGCAGCTCGTGAAAGATTGGAACGCATTCGAAGACTCGCTCGTTGTCAATCATGTCGTCCGGAGGGAGACGATGGCTGACTTTGCGCGTCGCCACGGTATGAGCGAAGCGGACACGAACGTTGGTGTTAACTCCGTGGCTGGGATGGACTCCCATGCTCGGAGCTGTAAGATGACGATGAAATCGACCAGTTCGGAGTCGCCTGAGAAGGGCGAGGACAGTGGTATGAAGAGCCGCGTCGGGATGAAGATGGCGAGATCGATGGGGAAGATTCAAGCAGCGACGGGAATGTCAATGTCTACTCGACCGACGCGTATGGTGCTGTGGGCAGGCAACTCGGGTAAGAACGATGGACTTCGTTGCAGTTCGTGCAAGCAGTACTGCTACCTCCAGGCCGTGGTTTGCACGAAATGCCGGCATCACAGTTCTGTGGGCTGCATGGAGCATTATCCGACGATGTGCAAGTGTAACGCCGAGGAGTTCTACGTCTACTTGCACCGATACGAGCGCAGCCACTTGGCTGGCGTGCTTGAAGGAATTGGTCGTCGCCTGCTTCCCGTGGCCGACTGGCTCACCGACTACAAGGCAACATTTGACAGCCCAGTAGCGAAAACACCCGTTTCGATCGCAAAGAAGCTGCTGGCTGTGGGCCTCCAATGTGGTGGGGTCCCTCAGGACAAGCTTGATGAGCTCGAAGGTATGGTCGATGAGGCGACCAAGTGGACAGAGGCGACCGAGAAGCTGATGCGAGATTCTTCTACGTCGGACGTTTTACCTGACCTCGCTCGAATGATTTCTGAATTGGAGCAGCTTCGCCTCATCCCGGAAGGGATCGAGCGTGTCGAGAGAGTCCTTGGTGAGTGGACGACATGCAAGACTGATGCAGAACGTCTCGTCAACGACGTCCGTGCGATCGAGCACAGTGAATCGATGTCATCCGCCTTCGACTTCCATAATGAGTCACAGGATACCGAGAATCTGTGGTCTGAGAACGACCAACATCTTGACCTCATTCGTCGACTTGTGGACGTTTCCGAGCGAGCCGAGTCCATCGGTCAGCCCCTACCGACCGACTTGGCCAATCGGGTCCACGAGGCGAAGCAGTATCTCCGTGTGCTGATCGCGGCCAACGAAATGTTGGCTGTGATCGCTAGATTCACCAAAGCCAAAGCGGCCGCACAACCGTCTCCTGCTGGATCGGGGCCGCTTACCCCCTCGCACAAGCCTGCGGACGTGGCAGTGATCATGGAAGGTGACTGCCGTCATGTCATTTTGCAAGCCGATGTACTCGAGCGCGACCTACAGCAGTCGATTTTCAAGATCAAGATTCTTCGATCGCTGTTGCGCGTGACTGAAGCTGAGTCCGACGAACTGCACTACGCGCTCGATGACTACTCGAAGAGTTTTGAAGAGTTGGATTCGCTGTGGCGTCGTCTGCGGTCATTGCCCATTTGTCCTGACCGGCTGGACGAGCTAGGCAAACGTTTGACGCTCTGCAAGTCTTGGGAGCACCGCGCGAAGAAGCTCGTGGACGCTGTGACAAGAACTGCGTCCGCGGCGGCAGCCCGTCAGGCGATTTCATGGGACGAGGTTCTAGCTCGACCGGATTTGGAGGAGGCAGAGCGGTTCTACGAGGAGGCTGACCGTCACTTCGTTCCAGTATCGTCGTTCGTACGTCGCCAGATGCATGCCCGACTCCAGGATTGTCGGCGCTGGTATTCTTCGATGCAAGGGCTGTTCGTGCGCGCACCTATCACTCCTGAAAGCCCCACGCTTCCCCATTTCCTGCGAACAGCGATCCAGAGTTCGATAGGCTCCCCCACACACGCTTCGATTCCGCCGGCTATGCAGTTGTACTGCATCTGCGAGCAAGTCTTGTGCGAACATGCTAGCTACGTGAACTGTCATCGGTGCCAGCTACTGTTTCACACGCAATGCGTGGGCCACCCCGCGGGCGTGTCGACTCCGTATGTGTGCGTAGGCTGCCGTGAGCTACCGCCGGCGCCCCGGTCGTATGTGCATACGCAACGGAATATTCCGTCGCCGCCGTATCCGATGTTCTGCATGTGCCGGGGCCCCGAGGACTCGTCCATGATCTGCTGCGATATCTGCGATGAATGGTATCACTCGGGCTGCATTGGCATGACCGCCGAGGCGATGAATCAGGCTGAGGCCTACCGGTGCCCTCGATGCGCCATCAAGCAGAACCTCTACTATCTCGACAAGAAGGCTCTTCGACGTGGTGCGTTGGGACGGCGGCCAGCTGTAAGCCGTGTCGAGTCTATGCTGCTACAGCTCCAGACGGCGCTGATCGCGTTGCCACCCGGCACGCATGAGCTGCTCCAGTACCTGCGCCACGTGAAGGATGTGGAAACGCGCGTGCGGATGTATGTTGCTGAGTTTGCGTCAGACTACTCGGTGACATCGTTTTCGTTCCTCGACTACCGCGCGGAGCAGCACAAGCTTCTCTCGCTGCTACGTGAGGTCACTTCCCTGGAGGTGCACCTTGAGAGCGCGATCGGCAACCTCAGCGCCATCCACTGGAGTCTGCGCGCGTGCGAGCTCGTGCTGGGTTGCGAGCACGCTCCGAAATACTCGCACCTGGTTATCTTGCTCGACGACGCCAAGCAGCCCAACTTTGTGTTCCCTCGCCCCGAGTATCGCCACATCCAACAGACCATCGAGGACCGCGTGATGCGCGCGACGCGATGGCTCAAGCAAGCCAAGACACTCGAGATCGAGGACTGGAACATGGAGCGTGCTCGACAGCTCGTATACCAATACCACGAGCTCGCGCAGTTCCTGGAACTGCCATCGAGCGAGGTCGAGCTCGTCTTCCGGGTCGCGGGCGAGCGCCTCCCGTCTCCACCACAGGCCGCCGTGAGCGGCCCCACGTACGAAGGACAGACACACCACCGCCATCAGCAACAACGTGTCGTGTAATCAAAGATAGGGAATACAAAACCAAAAGATACGATATCTGACTAACCGCTGTTGTCACATGTACTCATTATTCGTTCTCATTTCCAGACAACACTGGTACGAAGAGGACTAGGTAGGACTTGACGTGCGCGGCCGATCGATCGGGCCACACGGAGAGAGAGAGAGAGAGGTGGCCTACTCGAGCGGGATGCCGAGCTCGGTCCACATCTCGACGGGGAACTGTTCGACCACGCGGCCCTTCATGTGCTCCTGCGTGTACTCGTGGGTCGCACGGAAGACCTCGGCGCCGTGGTCGGCCTTCGTGAGCACCTGCACGGGCAGCGTCGCGGCGGGCGTCTCGACGTCGACCACGGTCTCCGTCGCCGTGAACTGCACCTCCTCGGCGTCCAGAGGCTGCGTGAGCTCCACCTCGATGCTCGTCGCGCGCTCGGTCTCGTCCTCGAGGTCCGTGAAGATCTGTGGGAGTCATACAAACCAATAGCAATGCGTGAGATACGACACCATCCCCCGCTTGGCGCGTTTTGGATGGAAACGTACCTCCCACTTCTGGAAGTTGGCGACGACCTGGATCCGAAATCAAACCACCACACATTATTGAGCCCACCCACGGGATGATCACTCAAAGAGACCCAGCCAACGTACGTCATAGTAGGTGTTCTCCGGGGGGTTGATGTACTCGCCGTCGACTGGCACGCTGAACGCGAACGGCTCGTTCGAGGCAAAGTACACGATGTTGAGTGCGCCCGTCTCGGCCGCGTTGCGGACCTCGCTGTTCACACAATTCAAGATCAGTATTTTACTCGCGTAGCCCCCCAGCACGACGCGCAACCCCTCGAACGCACCGGAAGCACTTGACGTGCGCAAAGCTCGCGCGCAGCGTCTTGACTAGCGACTTGGGCACGGCCGCGTGCTCGCCGTTGATGAAGCCCACAAAGTTCATCACGAACACGCCGCGCGGCGTGAGCCACTTGGTGCGGACCGTGTCGACGACTTCCTTCACGAAGAACGCCACGGGGTTCCAGCCCGTGTACACGTCGATGATGAAGGTGTCGTACACGGGCGCGCTCGGTGTCTCGTCAATGAACTTGAGCCCGTCCATGAGGTACGTCGTGCCGCGCTCGCACTCCTCCGGGTCCTCGGGCTCGCAGCGCTCGTACTGGAAGTAGTTGGCGGCCTGCCTCACCACGGCGTCGCTGATCTCGACGACGTCGGTCGGGATGCCGGCGTCGCGCAGGAAGCTGGGCACCGTGCCGATGCCGAGCCCGACCTGCACGGCGCGCTGGATCTCGCGGTCCAGGTAGCGCACGCACTGCATGATCGCGAAGCCCGGGTACGCGGCCTGGAGGCGCAGGAACGGGTCGTCGAACTCGGCGCCGATGATGGTCTTGTCGTACAGCAGAAAGAGCACGTCGTTGCGGCGCACGACCGCCACGGGCGAGTCGTTCTCCTGGATGCTGTGGATCCACACATGCGCAGAGTTAGAACGAACTGTCACGAGATCTGGAGCGCGGAAAAGAGCCCAAGTGAGACCGACGAGCTGAGGATCTCGTAGCCCTTGGCGGGGTCGGCGGCAGCGCCAGCGGCCGCGCCGACGGCGAGCAGCGCGAGCGAGACGAGCGACGAGAGGCAGCGCATGTGAGACGAGGAGGAGGAGGAGGCCGACGAGCGGGGCGGAGGAAGACAGCAGCCTGGAGCGACGCGCGTGGCACTCGAGATTGAGGAGGGGAGTCCGCAATGACGACCTGGAGGGGAGCCGCTCCTTTACGCCTGGATGCTATTGTAGTACGCTTTCAATCAAAGATGATCATGCATTAGAATATCCAAATCCTGTTTAATACGATCCCAGGAAGCTAATCTCATCTCACAGGTGCCAGTGGCAGTGCCCCTGGCAGCAAGGATGCCGCGGCACGAATGCGCAAGCGAGCGGATGGACGCTCCAAGGGCGGCGTGGCAACGACTACCGGTACCCGAGAAATGACCTCGTGCTCGGAGCCGCATGAGGCGTCTGCGTTTCCTTCGACTCAGAAGTGACGCCTTCCCCCCGAACGGCGTGGCCAGGTGCGGTCGCCGACGAAGGTGAGTGCCGGGTGTGAACATGGCTCAAGTGCACGCGTGACGAGCGTGTGAGGGATCGATTGCTCTGGGTTTTCTGCTCCCCATTCACTGAGTTTCACGGCAAACTAACTTCAACATGGCCTCCTCCGATTCAGAATCCAACAAATTCGTCGATCCCACGGCTGTTCCATCACTTGTTCTTTTTTTTTTCTCAAGCAACTTGCGATTGCTTCCTCTGGACAGACAACGGCGAGCGCAAACAAAGAGCCACCCACGCAGTCCCGGGTGTACCGGTACCGGTACTGTACGCGACGGGGATGCTGCCGCTTCGCGTTTCTTTCCCGACCCTCGCGAGACTAATAACTACGTTGCTGTCCGTGCTGGGCCGACCCCACACCGCCAACTCTTCCCGATCCGACACTTCGCCATATCTCCATGGTGCCCGCCGCGACCGACGTGGAGGACGGCGAGCGCTCGTCGCTGGGCGAGGCGCGGCTCTCGCGCATCTCCTGCAACACCAAGTACGCGATCGCGCTCAACCAGATCGACCGCATCGACGTCTGCGAGACCCACGACCGCGCCGAGGACGGCGTGACGCTGTACGTGCTCGGCGTTTACGTGCTCCGCGTCCAGACCGGCATCCCCACGGCCTCGCGCACGCCGCTCGCGCGGCGGCGGCGCCGCAAGTGGTACGAGCGTTGGCACCACCAGCACAACCCTCCAGCGGACGAGCCGCGTCCCGCGCAAGACGAGGAAGAGGACGAGGACAATAGCCGCCACGGCGGCGCGCGGAAAGACCCGCTGCTGCGGAAGCGCGAGCGCGAGAAGAACCCGCACTACCGCGTGGCGTACCGCTTCTCGGAGTTTTACCAGCTGCGCGAGGAGCTGCGCGAGATGGTGAACGCGCCCGAGGACGCGCTCCACACCAAGTGGTGCGCGTACTGTGCGCAGCTCAACTGGCTCGTGAACGATGCGCCGTTCCCGTCGCGGTGGCCCCCGGGGCTGGACGCGCTGGTCAACAAGATCGCGTGGCTCAAGCAGTGGCGCGTGCGGCGCCGCAAGCGCAAGCTCGAGCTGTTTCTGAAAGAGATCGTGCTGGGCGCGCGGTCCATGCAGTACCGCTTCAGCGGCGACCAGTGCGACGGCTTCCTGAACACGGCGTTTGTGCTCAAGGAGTTTCTATCCGAGCCGCAGCTGTCGCAGTCGTTCGTCGGGTGGTAAGGCGTCTCGTATGACCACGCCGCTTCCCCGTGAGCCCCGAATCCGAGTCATTACCGTCTCAGTTTGTTCTGGCGTCGTTTTTGCCGTGCACTGTAGGACGAGCAGCGAGAGGTATCCGAAAGAGAGGAAGCCTTGCTGTGGCTGTTGTCGTGCTGTTGTTCTCTCTCCCCATTTCCGTCCACGAAATCCATGGGTGGTGGCTTGGATTCTCCACGCAAGACATGGGGAAACGAGTTGAACATCAAATCTCGAAGGTTTCTGTGGACCACCAAATCAACATCTTCACCCGGTACTCTCTGCATTATACGACATGTGGGTCGACTGTGGTACTAGATCAAATATACGTTCTAAGAGGTTTTCAAGCCCGCCAAACTTCGTCCCGCCTTTGGGCTGTGCTATTTGTTTGGCGCTCCCCCCGCCCACCGCCGGCGCGACATGCCCAGCGCGACCGCGTCCTCCTCCTCGCGGCGGCCGGCGCCGAGCCGGCGCCGCCTGAGCCACGCGCAGAAGCTCGAGCTGTGCGAGTTCTCGCTCGCGCACCGCCACCTGGACAAGCTCTCGCTTGCGATCTGGGCCGCCAACCACTTCCGGCTCGGGCTGCCCCCGGGCGAGCGCACGGTCGGGCGCATCCTCGCGCAGTACGGCGAGCTGCGCGAGATGACGCCCGAGCAGCTGCAGCACAAGTCGACGCCCAGCGAGCCGCAGCGCCGCCTGGACGCGCAGCTGCGCGAGTGGATCGGCGCGCTCCACGCGCATGCCCTGCGCGTGGACGGCGCCATGATCAAGCACGAGGCCGCGCGTGTGTACGCCGAGCTCCAAGAGGACGACGACACCGCCGGCAGCGCCCGCGCGCTCAGCTTCTCGAACGGCTGGCTCTCGAGGTTTCTCGACCGGAACGGCATCTCCCTGCGAAGCATGCAGACCGGCGGGAGCCCGTTCGTCTCGGGTCCACTCACAAAGACAAAAAAGGCGCCAAAGAAGAAGCAGGCAGCAGCCGCCAGGACGACGACCATTGCGCGCCACACAAAGCGTCCCTCGGCCTCGGTCGCGAGCGCCATCCCGTGATGAGTGAGAGAATGTAATGAAGCTTTGTTACCGCAGCTGCCACCCTCTGCGTGGAGTGCCCCTTTGCATGCGCTAGTAGCAGCGGTGCTGCCCATGTGAGTTCCCATGGAATGTCCAGCGCGCCCCCGAAGACGATAGCATCGCGCTGGCGAGGCTAATGATTCGCTTTCTGTGGTTTCTGTTCTCTGGTATCCGGCGGATGGGTATCTCGCTTCACCCAGCGAACCCTTCCAGTCACGCCCCTGGAAGCTTCGCGCCGGTCGACGCGAATGTTCGCCCCTTCTTCCATCGACCGCGAAAGAGATGAGCGTCCCGCTAGACGGCGCGTCATGGACCGACGGTACCGCCATCGAGTACTAGACACACAGAGATGTGATGGCAGTGCCACTGGCGATACGCATGGCGTGAGCGGCCGAGGAAGCCAGCGCCGCGGCGGTTTCACCGACCCGCCACTCTTTCCACGGGCCTCGCGCCATGCGGGGTGCTCCTCCGCGTGCGTTGGCCTGGAATACATGGCGCACAGGCGTAACGCTCGAAGATGGTGTCAGCACGGTGGATGGGAGCGGGACAACGCCACTGGTTCCGCGGAGCGTATCCGTCTTATTCTGGCACGTTGATGAAGAGTTCCGTGCCAGCTCTCCTGGCCGGAGGCAGTGCCCTTCGGCCAGTTCGCGGTGCCTTGCCATGCTATGCGCGCGCGCTGTGTCGTCAACTGCCATTCTCCGATTTCGTTCGCACCGCGCACATTGCCCTCCCACGGAAACAAGCCACCCGCGTCAACGTCCCAAGTTCTCCAATGCACCTCTTCCGCTGGGCGCGATTCCTCTCGTGGAAGCGCCAGCGTCCGTCGTCGCCGCGCCGCCGATCGAGCGCGCGCTGGCTGCTGCGCCACTTCCACCGCAGCGGCTCGAGTCGCGCAAGTCTCGAGGCGCCCTCTCTCTCGGTCGGCTCCTCGTTCGACCTGCGGCCCAGTCTTATCCACGTCGAGCGGCCCTCGCACGCGAGCGACCGCGCGAGCCGCGAAGAAGACGACCGCGCGTTCATCGACGAGTTCCACCGCTCGGTCGCGTTTGCCCCGACCACACGAGCCTCCGGTCGCCCGATCTCGCCGCGCGGTTCGCAGTCCTCGGACGTGGCGCTCGCGCGCGTGAGCTCGCTCTTCCACACAACTGGCCGGTCTACGATCCTCGAACGCGCGTCGATCGTGAACCTGTTCAACCAGCTGCAGTTCGAGATGCCGCCGCCGCCACCGCAAGAGCCGGCGCCCCCAGACGACACGGCACTGGGCGCCGCCATCGAGCACCCGACGTCACCTGAGCCGTCGGCCACGAAGAAAATGACGCGCGCGCAGAAGCGACTGGCCAAGCGAAAACTCAAGAGGATGCAGCGCTCAGGCTCCACAGCCAGCGCGGCCGGCGTGGACGCGGGTGCTGAGACCGAGTCGCTGCTGGCGAGCACCGAGCCGAGCTTCTTCCGCCAGTACATGCTGCGCGCCAAGTCCAAGCCGCTGGACGAGCAGTCCAAGCTGCGACCGCTGACGACCGCGCAGTGCCGCGCGTACGTCCAGAGCGTGTCGCTCCATCCCCCATCGACCATTGGCAGTCAAGGGGACCTGCTCTCGCCGCCAGACTCGCCCACGCGCGAGCCCATGCAGTTTTTGTTCTTCGGGGGCTGCTCCGAGGAGAACCCACACGGGCTCCGCGAGGTGGACGCCGAGCCGCGGAGGTACCGCGCGCGGTTCGTGGCGAGCCAACCGGTGCCGACCTCCACGGCGTCGATCCACATCAAGCCGACGCTCGTGCGCGGCCTGCCGTCCGTGTTCGAGCCGCGGTTTGAGAGCATGTACATCTAGCCCAGCAAAAGTTCTTATATGTCGAGTGAGACGCGTCTCGCTTCCTACCAAGGGGTAGTGGGGAGCAACCAAGAAGCAAAAGATCAAACGAACAAGGCAACCACGACGGACGAGACGCCACGTTTTCCCAGTGAGTAGTTCAGCAACACCGAAGTTGATGTCCCAAACGAAATAAAGAAAAAACGATAGCCAGTGTTGGCATTGAAAAAAAACGAAACAAAAAAAAAATCGAATCGACTTGTGATCGAATTGCCCCCCAAGGGATAGCTTCAATCCGCGCATAGACAGGGGGCGAGGGCACATTGGACGCGCCGCTTGGGGGAGAGCCACACCTGGTGCATGCGATGTGGCTTCCTCCCCACCCCATGGCGACGTCGCTTGGCGACGAGGTCGCCATGAGAAGCGAGCGGAAGCCTTCATCGACCGCCATGTTGGCGAGCACTCGAGAACGCCCATGTGCGCGAGGCCGTCACGTCGCAAGTGTGGCAAACGACGCCAAGCCTGACCGGGGCAACTTGACGACATTGCCAGCTGGGGGTTCCACAAAAAAAACATCCAGCGTCTCGAACGATTTATGTTCGATAAAACCCTGCGTTCGGTCGGAACTGATGAAAAGTGTAGGTTCACGCATGAATCGCCGAACGTTTCAGCGCTCGAGTCTAAGAACGAAAATGCGCGTGACCGATGCTGGAGCTATGAGCGGACGCGAACAGCGCCATCGATGACTGCACGCTGCCGCCGCAACAAGAGCGATGGCGTGGTTGGCGGTGGGTGGCGCCTGCGTCCAGTGCGGGTCCGCCCTCAATGCGCGAGAGGGAGCTTCTGTTACTTGCGCGGTGGCTGACTTCGTGCGTGCGAGCAGCCACTCCCACTCCCTCAAGAAGAAGTGCTGTGAGAGATGGTTGGCAACGCCCACACATCCTGAACGGTGAAGGCTCAGATCTTGTTGTTCAGTGTACAGTAGTACATACATGACCTCTCAATCGTCATGAAGGCGCTGCTCGATCCTGCCTGATTCTTTCTGTGGACCCATCAAAGCAGAGCAGCCATCGATGTCAGCTCCTCCCTCAAAAAGCGAACAAACCCACAAGAACATTCGCGGCGCTGGTCTGCTGGGTGCAAGAACGTTGTGTACGTGGGTGACTTGATGCAAGTTGGGCAACGTGGCGGGGAAGTGGAAGGTTCTCGAACTCGGCGACCGGGAGGTCCCTCCCCTTTCGTAGGCCACAACCATGGAGAAAACGTGATTTATCGGAGGCGAAAACGCGACTGTTGTGCCACTTTTAGCCACAGTGTCAACATCTCCGCTTCGTTTGGTCCGTGTCAAATGGCACGACTGGGTTTCCGCACCCAGCAGCTGGCGATAAAGCGCTCCACGAATCTACACCTACCTACTTACTTAGGAGAGGATCTTCTCCTCCAGGCACCATCCCCCTTGCTCCTCACTTCCCCGTTTTGGCGCGGTCCAAATATCCACAGAAATGCGGCTCGTTGTATGGGCGCCGCGCCAGTCGTTCCCGTCGGCGAGGGACTTGCGTTCGCGTCCGCCCACCGCGGAAAGGGGGGGAGTACCCAACGAGCAAGGGGTACCTCACCAACACTCGGCCGAAGCCACATTCCCAACGGCCCATTCCCACAAGCGAAGCCACCCAAGTCTCCGCTAACCGAGGGGAGGAAAACGCTGAAGCCGCGCGCGTGTATCTCCGCCCGTCGCCTGTCGCGCCGCTGTTACCAACGCGCGCCTGTTCGGATCGGCCACTCGCGTCGTTCGCCGCACGGTCTCGCGCTCGCTCTCCACGCTCCCGCGCTTGTCGTGGTCGTTCGACGACACTCACGAAAATCGCCTCCCCCACTAGTAGACTACCGCAACTGAAGAAGCACCATGGCTGGTGAGCGAGGCCGCAGCCGCACGCTGCCTCAGGAACCCGAGCAACCCATGCAGCGCCGCGAGCAGCGCCGGTCGGCGCGCCCGTTCCAGGCGGCGCCGCTCGTCCCCGTGGATGAAGAGAGCGAGGAGGGCGAGGAGCCCCAGGAGAGCAAGACGCGCCGCTTCTTCCGCGCGATTGGCTTTGGCTGCTTCATGAGCAAAGGCAAGAAGGACGCCAACGGCAGCGACGGCGTCCGCGGCGGACGCTTCAGCCGCTTCAGCCGGCGCGGCCCGGCGCTGCGTGCGATCACGATCGAGGACGCGCGCTACGCGTTCAACCAGAACATGCTCGAGTCAGAGGACGGCTCCGTGTACTCGACGGTGTACGAACGCCCGCCGTATCAGCTCTTCCTGGGCACGGAGAACAAGACCGACTTCAAGCCGAGCTTTGCGCGCGACCCGCCGAAGCCTGGTGAGCCCCAGGTCATGGACTTGTCGGAGCTGCGCCCCTCGATGAACGAACGTGAGATGCCCGTGTTCTTCGTGCCGCCGCCGGCCGACATCGTCGCGTCTGTCACGCCGCGACGTCGACTCACGATGACGTACGTTTCGCCGCCGGACTCCCCCAAGGGCGCGTACGCGTAACCAGTGCCAGCAGCTGCAGCGCGCATCGTTAACGTGCGCACTCCGCTCCCATCACGTATATGTATCGATTTTGCGAAGACTGCTCGCCCATGCGCAGCCCGATGACGTCTTCTACCTTATAACTATCCCCCCGCCGAGCCCCTGTCGAGTACTCCCATGACAAGACGCCGGCGCGAGCAATGCCACACACACACTGAACAGCATCCACGACACCACCAGGCGATATGAGAAGAAACGAACCACGACAACACACAAGAAAGAATCGCGTCCCGAATGCACGACACCGAGATCGCCGCAGGCCGCCATTTCGACCTGCCAGCGAACACGAAAACCACATCAACCAGAAGCGCATGCTGCGGCCAACGCCGCGCGACATCTTCCCCAGAACCCTCCAGTGTGAAACACTGAGCCCATGAAGCGACTTTCAACTACGACTGACCTGCGACGCACGCCCGACGGCCGCGTAGGACGAAGCTGCCCCATGAGCTCGGCGTTCTCCCTCATTGGAAAGGGGATCGAAAGAAGCTGAGCTCCCGGTCATCGATAGAAAAACTCGAGATGCCCACCACGAAAGAAAGACACAGGACGTCGCCCATCGCGCGCGTCCCAAGGAAACATGCCGATAACAACAAAGAGACGCACACTTGTGCCCCCCACGACCCGTGGATTTGCGATCAGAACGATCTCGGAAGTGTGTTTTCTCTCCCCCTCGTGAGGGGTGTTCTCCCCCTCGTGAGGTGAGTTCTCCCCTCGTGAGGTGTGTCTCTTCTAGACCGAGCAGATCGGCACCAACTCTCGGGGCGTGCAAGGGAGAGTGTTCCGTCCGCCGGAGAGAGTTCCGCGCGTGCTTCATCCTCCGATCCTCACCCAGGGCTCAACGAAAATGGGGCGTGTGTAGTGCGGTGCGCTATGGAAATAAGAGACGTTTTCCCGAGGGGCGGACGCTGTGCGGTCCATCCAGGCGTGGAAGCATCTGAACGGCTCGCCGATAGATCACTTGGAGGCCGGACACTACTGTCCACACCGGCAGTGTGCGTGGCTGGCCTCAGGAGGATTGCCATCCGCCGGCTAGGCGGATGGCAATCGAGTGAGTTGGCGCCAGCAGGTCCACTCCATGTGCCACGCCGATGCATCCGGTCGAGCGCTCAGCTGCAACCTACTGAGGCATGTTGCGCAGCCACCAGCCGCCCCGGGTTTCTATGGTGGCAAGCCGTGGCTCGGCAGTGCCATGTCTTCACACAGACACAGTGGGCCACTTCCCGTCCGGAGCAAAAAGACAGCGTGAGTGCATGGGTGGCTGGGGGACCCAGCTTACTCCATAAGGGGGCGCGTCAGGGGGGCAAAGAAACCTAGTTGCTCCAATGCAGGATGGCCCTGTTGAAAACGATTCAGGTTTATTCAGTTAAATATCAAGAAAAGACGAGAAAGGTAATGTGCCTGTCTAAAGCGATCCAGCAGGGTAGTACCGTGATCCCGTCCTTGAGCGGACAAGACCATGTCCGTTCAAGCGGTCGATTCACGGTACTACCAGGAGAGCTGGTGGGGGCAAGACCTGTGGGATACAGTTCACCTCTTGGGACGAATTTGGAGCAAAAGGTCGAGTTCGAGCTATTTTCTGCATGGGAAAACCTGACCTCTGAAACTATATGTCCGCTCACCAGGCTTGAGCGGACAGACCGTCCGCACTTAAGCTTTTTTATTCGCACCTATCACGAAAATATGACCTATCGTAGTACCCTCGTCTGCCACGTATAACTCATTGCAGTACACGAGGTTCGGAGTTTGAGCGGGAGTTTGAGTTTGAAAAGTGCGAGCTATTTGTGGTGGAGGCCAGCAACGGGCGCTCACACTCCGTCAATTTTGTGGGCTAGTAGTGATGCATGTATGGTGAGGTTATCAATGGCTGCGACCCGAAAAGGAAGCGTTTGTTTAGAGTTAGAAATCTCTACTCTTGGGCCCTTCGCGGTCTCTTGGGCCCTTCGCGGTGGATTTGGTTTAGATGTCGAAGACGTCGTCCGCATTCGCAACGCCGTAGAAGCCGCAGGCTACTGCGAGGAGCTTTTTCACTGAGCGGACGTAGAGTAGCGTACCCGGGAAATATGTATCGAAGTCGCCACGCGGGTCCAAGACGAAAAGCGTGAAGATAAGCGGGAGGGCGACGTGGTCTGTGCCACAACGCTGTAACATCCCGGGATTAGAAACGTGGTGACAGTTGCGGGCGTTTGGGTCGGATCCGTCAAACGCGTCTTGCACCGCCAGTCGGATGATGCGTGGTGTAGCTTCATCGACAAATGAGATTACAGGTCCGTGTCGGAAGCGCTCTGTGGCGACAACCTGCATGACAATGGTCACGGGAGGGCACGACCGACGTCGATGCAGATCCGCGAACCGCTGGAGGTCCCAGACCAAAGAGAACTTAAGCTGACGAGGCTCCATGAGCTCGACACAAGAAATAGCGTAGTGTCCGTCGCTCACTCTAGCGTGCTCTTGATTGTAAAAGAGAGCCCAGCGATTGGGTGATGTTGTGGGGTCGGGTGCTGGTGGCGAGCACAACTGAAAGGAAACGGTCACAAATTGCTGATGTTGTGTGGGGTATCTTCGCCCGGTATAGAAAGTGCATAGGCGTAGGCGGGGGTCAATTTGAATTTGGAAAATTGCGCCATGTGGTTGTTGGTGAGGAACTGTGGCAGAAAGCGTTCTGCTTGAGCGAACGTGGAAATGATGGTACGCGGTACGGAAACAGTAGGTTTGTATGTAAGCTGCTCGAGTTAGAGACTAGAAACACATGTGGGTGATCCGCACAGGCACTCGAAGTTTACTATGTCGGCGTAAGAGACTGTGATCTCGTCACCAGCTGCGATATGGTCATGCGTAATGACCACCATCTTACGCCGGGTTCGATTAGACCATTCCTCAAAGCGGCTGTTAGGCTGGCACGAGTGATTGACGAAGCGACATATGCCTCCTTGAATGGAAGCATCAACGAAGACTTCTTCGTGCAGCACGCTTCGAGACCTGAACTGTAAGACACAACCACGATCGACTTGCTCCTCAGTTAGATGCGTGGACGTGGTGATTTCGCCGCAGTATTCTCCTAGAACGGTGCGCGGTGGGAAGTCGACCCCTGCCTTGACCCCGAAGCCTTTCGAGCACGAGATGAGAATCAACGACGTCGATTCGCGCACGCGGTTGCCGCATCCACGGCCCACATTGCAGTTGTTGTCTCGGCAGTAAGCAGCGCTTGCAGAATTGTGGCAAGCGCCAGAGATACACGCTGATCTACACGAGCACTTGCCTAGATCGATGTCTGGGAACACAACGTGATGTGGATTTTTGTTGATCTTGCGACGGAAAACGTATCCGGGCCACGCAGCCTCGAGTGTCGCCTCGGTGCGCAGCACCGTCTGGTTCGAAACAGGATGAGTGGGAGTGTGCTGGTGGCTGGTTGCCCTCGAAGTGGGTTGTGCGTGGTTGTGTCGCACGTCGGTCGTGTCAGGCGTGCTGTCATCGATGATTATGGGGCGAGTTGGCGTTGTCCCGATGGCTGGTTCGTCCTGATACAGAACTATCGGCTCGGTGTAGCTCGTCTCTAAAGCGTCATGAAGAAAATTGTGGGTCTTTTCGTCTCAGCCACAGTCACATTGAGCCACAGACCTTTGAAGAGGGCGAGCCACCCCGATATGGTGCTCTGCCTCAGCGGCATCGTTGTCTGCAGAGGCTTTTTTGAACTGGGGTCTCGGCGTGATGCCGTTGGGTTTCAGTTTGTCCTTGCTGTCTCTTGGTCGAGGTAGGGCCTGGAGAGGAACAAGTGCCCGCCGCTGCAATCCATCGGTAGAGAGGGTAGCGGGTGGGCGAAGTTGACTGGGCTGGATATTTGAGTAATCAAGCGTGAGCCAGTGCAGGAGCGAAGGCGCACCGGGAGCAATGCATTTATGCTTCAAGGGCATGCGAGGTGATGGACCAAACGCCACCTGCAATGGTTGTTTGTGTGGTGTTGAAGATACACTGCCGTTTCGCGCAAACGATCGAATAAAAATATGAGCTCGCAGATGCCGCTGTGCGAATATTTTCTGTGTAGGGTTGAAGGTGCGTCGACTCTTCGCGACCCTGCATCGGATTGTGTACGCGCGCGCAGTTCGGTTGTTCCGCGTGGTGTTGGTCAAGGTGTTCATCGCCGCGGAGCCCGTTTCACGACGAAATATTGGTTTGAGGCATGACCGTTATGTTGTTTTCCGTTGGAGCGTTTGACCTACCCATTGTTGAACATGTGACTTTACGTTCGTGCTCTCAAATGCCGTAGTGTGAGTCGTGGTGTCGGAAGCGCTGGGGATGGGCATACACCGTCGCCAACCCTGTGATTGGTTGCATGTATTTTATCTATACCGCGAGATGCGTACGACCGTTTCACCGAAGTACAAGAACATCGACCTAAATCAAAACCGGTGGCGACAATGCGAGCCGTTGTAAGCGTACAGTGCGGTTGGGACGAAGGATCGGGCGAAAATTTGCTGGACCCAACGGAAACTCTCGGCAGCCTAGACCGAGCGAATTCTCACCACTCCCATCGCCGTACAAGCGCGCGTGACAAGAAATCGCTCATTCTACAATATTTCTTCATCATATCGTATGAGTTCGGCACGCGAGCGCAAGCGATCCGGCGCAGGCGAGCGAGCCAGCGCTGGCGAGGAGAAGAGCGAGGGAGAGAAGAGCGAGACGTATGTGTCACCGTTGAAGCGCGTGAAGCAGGCTCTGGAACGGCAGGCAACTAAGCGTGTGATCAAAACTTTGGCTGGTGAGTGGGGTGTTGTTGTTGTTGAGGATGATTTGTGGCTTACCGTCTTCGCTTGGGTGTGAGTAGAGTTGAAGAAATACTGTGCCGACAACGACTTGAACGACCCGAAAACCTCAGAGCGCATTTCGTTAAAAATGATGCTAGTTTGGACGACGTTTACGAAGTGCAGGACGGGCGCGGTCGCGCGCATGCACCTCGTCGATGAACAAGCAGACGACAGTCTTGAGTCTATGTACAAGGTATGGTAGTGTGAGTCAGCCCCAAATACCGGCTCCTACTAATCGTGTGACGTGTAGGGGATGCGTGACCGTTACGAGGAGGACGATGCTCATAAGAGGATCGTGAATGCGGAAACTGTTACGGTGTCCCTCTACGGCGTGACAGACAGCACGAAGGGAATCCCCAATGATGGCTCCATCCTGACAATCCGCAATCTGTGGGGTTTGACGCTGTTCAATGCGGAAGCATGTCAATTGTCAACGACGTTGAACTCGATGAAGATTGAAGATCATCCGTGAAGACGGATAGGCGCTGTGCGCCCCGCTACGGACCATGGGGGGGGAGGATATGAACACGTGTATTTCATATGTAGGAGCACAATAATACATCAGACTGCGTATGTCTCGTACGTGCCCAGGTGAGTGACACGGTCTGCAAGCGTGGTGAGCTCGCGGTCGAGCGTTATTCCAGATGCCGGGTCGAGCTCGGCGTGGTAGGAAACGATACATGTTTGTCCCGATCTGTGGCATCACTAGATTAGTCTTTTTGCGATGAGTATGGTGCACACCCCAACGTGAATGGTACCTGCTTGGTTGATCGCCATTGTTTCGAATGGTGAAGGTGTCTACAGTTATGCCTCGACTCGCAAATGCGGACACAATGCCGCTTAGATCTGCTCGACCTGGTGTGGTGAGTATCAGTGAACTTCTCATATCGCAACGCTCTGATGTGTACGATGCACTGAACTGGAGGTGTGCCGTGCCTCGCCGGCCTAAAATTGCATAATGCGTTCCTGATATGCTCTGCCGCAATTGATCTTTTAGTACGCAAAGCCCATGGTGCCGCGCGGCCTCTTCTCTGCACAATACGATCGTGTTCTGGGCCTGTTCTTCGCGAATCAGACGACATGCTGTGGAGCTATCCCACACGACTTGGCGTACCACAGCGCGGTGGTTCTTCTCCTCCAACCGAAGGATGTAGTCTTCGTGTTTTGACAAAGTGTGGACGTCTGAAATCACGCAATCCACGTCCTTGGTGTTCGTCCCGGGTAGCACGCTCGCACACACGTGATCTTGCGACACGACTTCGCCAACTATAACAAGTCTCTGGGACGTCACTCGTTCCAATGCAGTGCGAAACGCGTTGGAGAATAGCGCCTCTGATTGCACCACCGTGTAGTCATCGTCCCCGGTGTGCAGCGCTGTCAGGGATTCCATGACTTGTGGGTAGATGACCACCTTGAACGTCTTTGCCAGAAGAGTGTCGGTCGCGATGATGTCGGCGAATGCCTTTCGTGCTGTGCTAGCCATAAATCCATCGCTTTCGCCGGTAACGCCTATGAGGAGGGGCTTCGGCTCGTCATCAAGGACCGTCATTTCATGCGATACAGTGTGGCTGCTGGTGGCCGCGGTGCGGCGACGGGCAAGCGTGGTTGAGACGCCAGAGGTTGGTGATGACATTGTGGATGGGCTTGTTTCAGGTGCTGATCTGGTCCCGTCGATGTCGCGAGGTGATTCCGATTCGCTCTCGTCACCAGTTCCGCCGCTTCTTTCGCTTTCACTCCCAGCTCGCATTGCTGGTCCATTGCCGCACAGCGGTCCCTCCTCGCTCGGTCGGCGCTTTGCCGAAGGTTTGCATTGCGAGATCTTGTGTTCGTGCGTCATCCACTCGTGAATGCTGCTACGACTGGCGCCGTATTGTGCGGACGCCGCCCCCACAGAGGTCTCGCGCGCGGCAGCTACGATCTCCATTTTTTCGGCTATCGTATATCGCCGGCGCTTAGACGTTGTCATCGATTCGTTTGGTGGGCTCTCCATTGTGCGATGATCGAGGTGTATCGTGCTTTGTGGTGAGACCAACCTCGCTTCCGGCGAAGCGTTAGCCCTCCCCCTCCCCCCCCCCCCCCCCATGCTGTGCCGCTTCACAAGCCAATTCTCAGATCTGTGCAACGGTACTTCGTCATCACTCGTCGCGGATTGGCCGGAGTTTAAACAAAGGGCACTGCGGCACTGTGGTTGCTCTGCGCCATGGCGGCATTGCCATATCATCATCCTTTCCCTGCAGCCCATGGTGGCGACATCCAGAATATCGATTCGCCGTGTCGTAGAAGTCACTCGTGCCGAGTGGGCAAGACAACGTCGTCAACAGTCTCGAGTCCGTCGGAGCATTCGCAATCCACGCAGGCCTACTGGTCCTCGTTTGTGCTCGCCTCGCGCTGGTGCGTAAGATTATCCGAATCTGCCGCTCTTCGCCCTCTGATAAATATCGTTCACACCGCAGGGCAACCCCCGTCTCGATGGACCACGTACGCTCGTCTACAGGAGATCAACAAAACGCTCGGTTTTGAACCGCTTTCTGCAGAAGACTCGTGTCGGCTTGAGGACGAAGCCCAGCAGCACGGTAGTGACGAAATGCTGGACCGTAAGGTGTGTCTCGTCACCGACGAGTGGGTGTTTCGCAGCTGCGCGACTGGCTTGTTTGTCCAAGACTTACCGTTCGAGGCAATGCACGCCGTGTTGTCTGTCAAAGATTGGTGCACGCCGGCCATCACTCAGTACTATGACTGTACGCACTTCGACGTTCGTCTGCGAGGATTATTGCTGTCGCAACGAGCATTCCAAGAGAAAGAAGACGGCTCCGTCATCGTCTGGATATCTAACGATGCACTGAACGCACTTCGCGTCATGGAGTCTCGGATTCGCAGCGGAAACTCAACTATCGCGGCGTATAAACCCCCTCGATTCGCTATTGCCGACTGTTTCGTCGCCGGAGTCTATCCCGAGATTGATCAGACGACAGTCATCGAGCGGCAAGCCCTCGGTTTGGCTCAAGTGAGAGGAGTCGTGAAGGTTGTGTATGGCGGGCCTGGAAACGTCTTGCAAAGTCATCTTCTCTGCTGGGATAACCGCGATGCGACGATCGCATCTCGCGTGCCAAGTGTCGTATCTCGCGAGAATTTCCAGCTCGTTCTCGCTGGCCCCATTACTCAACCACAAGAATTGCTTCTGAAGAAGCGCCATGACTGCAGTGGGGAGCGGGTTCATCGTGCGCACGCACTGTTATGTCGGGTTAACCCGCTGTACAGCAGTGTTAGCCTCAACGCGGATTTCGAGTCGCAACTCCAGGCGAGCCCTGATCTTAT